>WTXK01000151.1:0-104607 GCA_025769895.1 Lactarius psammicola
ACAGACCAGTGTCCCTTGCAAGAACTGATAACAGCCGCCTAAAGACATGCTTGTTTAATCCGAGTTCGTTATGAAATCGGCCATCATGGCCAGTCAACAGTTCGGTGATCCAGTCCTGACCCCTTAAGCGAGATGTGTGTACCGGAACCTTGTCAAACCGGGAAGAAAAAACAAGAGCAGATCTCCCAGCCACAGACAAGAGCAGATAGCCAGCAATAATAGTGAAGCACGTCATGAAAGCAACAAGTTGATCCGACCTTTCAGGCATATTGAGCAGGAGGGTTGTGTGCACGCAGATACTGTTTCGGGAATATGGGATAACTGTCTAACAATACAGGTCACGCTTGGTCATAGCGTGACGAATACACAAAACAAAATCGATTTCTCTGCTGCGACAAAAGCAGCGTTCGGAGCACCGCCGAGTTTTTTTCACAGTCGCATGCGACCTATTTCTGCCACCCTGCAGAAAGAGGTCGCACGCCGCAACGACCCCCCCCTCTTTCGCCCCCGGACAGGCTCTTACAGTGCCAGTAATGTAAGCAGATTTCTGCCTCGTTTCTGCCTCATGTCTGCCACACCCCACCCTGTGGCCACTTCGTTAAAAACACCCCCACAACTTAAGCTTCCACCTCCAGGACCCTCCGAGCTCCATTATGTCCAGCAATAGATTTTCTACCGCTCCGGTAGTCGCTCCAGGCACAGTCCCCAAGCCCAGTCGTATCACGCAACTTCACACCCTCTTATTAGGCAGCGGGAGCAGCAGAGACACCTCTTCCCCCTATTCCGGCGAGACCCCAGTCGTCTACCTCCGCGTGCAGGTCCATTCCTGCCAGAACCTGGAGGTCAAAGACAGCAACGGCTATAGCGATCCGTGCGTCAACCTACCTCTCGTTACCTTACGGGCGTTGGTTTGCTGACCTTTTCCTCCTCCCTGCTCTTCCCGTAGCTTCGTGATCGTCTCTGGTTTGGGGAAACGATTCCAAACACCGGTGTGCAAACGCAATCTCAATCCAGTTTATGAACCGAAGGACGCGACGTTCGACCTCCCGATTTACACGTCGCTTGTGCACAAGCTTGGCACACTCAAGTTTGTCGTCTGGGATGAGGACAGAATCATAAACGATTATCTGGGCGAGTATGCGTTGCCAGTAGACCAGTGGTTCAAAGGAACTGCATACGCCTTTGACGATCCCAACAATGAGGTATGTCGCTCTCTTCTATCGAAGATCAGAGTAAGAGTTTTAACCCCCTCCTCGGCCCTTCTCCGTTCACCTCGTTTCCTCGCGCCCAACCGCAGCTGTGCGTGGGACTATGCGTATCAAAGTCGGCTTCTTCCACCCTCCCAACTCAACGAGCCGGCCAGATTTTGGGGAAACTTACAACCCATTGATGAACTCTGTTTTGGCGCCCCCAGTGGCAGGCAAAGACCACGTTGGTGTCGTCGTACTTGAGATCTGTGGCGCAAAGGACCTTCCTAAGTGGCCCAACAGTGAGTTGTTTCGTGCTCCAACACTGGATTTCCGCTAACCTGTTCGCAAGTGGTTCGCATTGGTTGGGATATGGACCCGTTCGTGGAAGTATCAATCAATAACAAGATCGTCGGTACTACGCCTGTCATCCAGCACTCGCTAAACCCTGTCTGGGATGAGCAGCTGTCCTTTCCCTTGCGTGCGCAAGACCTATCCCTTCCTATACAACTTACCGTTATCGACCGGGATAAGTTATCATAAAATGACTACGTCGGTGAGGCTAGTATAGATATCGCCAAACTCGTTGAGATAGCTCCGAAGAAGGACCCTAAAACCGGGCTTTATCCTGACCTGATCCTCACCGTGCCCAAGTTCGAGCTTCCTTTGGTCCCAACTAGGTATCCAACAAGGGTGTATAAGCCTCCTCCAACAATCACAATCCGGTGAGCTCCGTCGTGCTGCACTTGCAGGTGGAGCAACGATTGCTGATGCTCCTGTGCGCAGTGCCTGTTATCAACCATACGATGTGCTGTTGCAACAGGCAAGACAAGAAGAATGACTCGGGCTGCTCGCGGACGATCTCGCGCAGAGAGCTCGTGTCATTGCCCAAGTCCCTCAGCTCGACGCCGTCCACCGACTCACTACAGACGAACGGACCCATTTCCCGGATGCGATCCGGTTCCTCAAGTGACAAGTTCATATTCTAGGGGGTCCGCATACACGTGCTAGACAGCGCCGCGTGCGGGTAATCTCGGATCGGGCACACTCTTCACCGGAACAAGCATAGCATTCTGGGGTGCCACCGTGTCCTTTTTCCTGACGGGCGCCGCCTCTACGCGAATCGCGAACAGTAGCATTAGCCGGTGTAGTGGTTCAACGCACTCCGCCATTGCGAGCTGCACCCGGCGTGCCCCACGCATGACGCCACCGTCGTGGTCACTGGACTCGATGGTGAGTATCTCAAGCGTGATGGCGCCAAGAGTGCGCTCTGCAGGTTGCGAAGGTGCTGTCCACCAGGGCCTCCTCCGTCGTCGTCGTCGATGACGGGGGGTGTCCTTCGACCCTCCCCTCCACTACCCTTTATCCCAACCCCACCCACCCTGGGCCATTGTACCCGCCAACCCCAAGGCGTAAATCGTCACCGTGGACGGTGCCCAACCTTCAGACCCTCTCGGGACGTAAGCCACTGATGATGCCCTCCCAACCCTCCACCCTGGCGGCTCGTTGGTTGGCCTCTCGGCTTTTGCCGAGGTTTCCCATCTGGAAACATCATTACAACGTGGCGGTCTCCCGTCCCATTCCTTTCACACAGAGTTCGCTTGGTCCTCGACGCCCTTCCTGCTTTACAACTAACCTTTCATGTTCGCGTGTAATAATCCTTAGATTAGGAGCCCCTCTTATAGACCGGTCACCATCTGTATATGAGGCAAACCTGCGTCCTCGTGTACACTTTGATCACGAGCCTAACGCGGTCTTGCCTCAGTCATATGAGCCGGTGTACACATGGAATTCTATAAAAAAATAATGTAGGGGTCAGTTCGGTAATGGTCAATAATTTTGTATTGCGGCTACTTGGCAGCTGTCATCCCAAAATCCTCTTCGCCTTCCTAAATCGCCCTTTCTCCGAAGAATCCACACGTTTTTGAACACGTACAATTCCAGAAGCGATCGTATACTAATGACGCGTATGCCTCATGGAAAGTACTGGCGAGGAGGCGGGACCAGGTGGTAGCGTACCGCGAGAATCTGACTGCATAAACGACAAACCCGAAATAAGCCAGTAAGGACTCGGATTACATCAAGTGTGCACGACGACGAGGCGTTCTCGACCTTTTCGAACAGTGCGGGGTCTTCCGGGTTCTAATGCACTCAGTCAAAAGGAGGGTCGTGGGGAGGAAGTGTAGGGGATCGAACCTTGTGTAAGTACTATACTTTCCTTACACGCTCCGATCGCGCCGATCGTCGAGCTTCTCGTTCTTCACATGCTCCGCCCACGTCGGGCGTTGAGCGAATGCAACGCCACATACATTCCAAGACCCAGAGACGAGCCCATATAAAGGGCGACCTCGACACCTCGGTCGCCCCAGTCCCTTTCACACTTCCTATCTCCTTCCCTTCCCCATACAAAACGCGTAGTACTACATCCCCAGCCTCCTCTCGGAACATACCAAGTTTCACACTCGTCCCCGATCGGAAGTAGTGTCACTGGTGTCCCCGCCAGTGCTACACCTTGGCTCTCGTGGTCGTTAATTAGCAGCAGTGCGGGAAAATAGTACAGCAACACGGGGAGAAAGAAAGCGTCTATGCCCGAGGACGTAGATGTCAGCCTGGTCACACTCCGTCCTACGTATTCATACAAGGCTCCGAAGCAAATTGAAGGGAATAAATGTCAGCCGTCACATACGTGTATAACTGATACAAGCCAGATTTCGCTACACCCGCTTGGAACTTCACAGCATGCTACACTACACAATCGCCCTGCCGGATTCGAGGTCCGACTCACCAGTGGCGGGCGAAGGCCGCGTCGAGGATGACGGTACCGAATATAAAAGAGGGGGAATAGGCGGCGACGCCAGCTTCGAGTTGTTGGCAGATCGAGCCTCCCCCGGGGCAGGCCCATTATCGGTACTGTTCAGCAGCTGGAGGCCCTGTAGGACGGGTTCTAGTGCTTTCTTGACCACCTCGATACTGTCCGCAACTTGCACACGTGTCCGGGCCAGAGTCTCGAGCGCTAACTCTGACAGAACTTGCGTCTGAGCCAGCGCTTGTGCCCGCGCCTGTGTCGACGCCACTTGCGCGAGCTGCTTACATGCGTCACGGAATGCCTCGCGCTGCGACGTCGCAGCATCCGCGACGGGATCCCGCGCCAGTATCTCGATAGTGAGTGTGATGAGGTCCTGCTGCGCGGCAGGCACGAACGCGGGTGACGCCCTGTCGCCTTGCTGGTCAAACGTGCCGTGGCCAGTGCGGTACTCTTCCTTATGACGCGTATCGAAAAGCTTCCGGCGCTCCTGGCGGATCGAGTCCGCATTGGCGGACGTCCACCACTGCGTGTCCATGTACCGTAGCGTATTCCCGATGTCCGCGAGGAACCGTACGAGGTTCTGCAGCCGTGCGCTGTCGCTTTGGGGGTCGAATTCTGGAGCACCGCCACCGTCTGCACCAGCACTGATGCAGAGTCGCTTTGAGAGGAAGCGCTTGCCGGCATTGCCTTCCCAGATGAACTGGGTGTTACCGGTTACGAAATTGTCGAGCGTAGGACGCGGGGGGGTGATCATGAATGCCGCGACCACCGCCGCGGCACACCGAACGGATAGTGCGACATCGTCATTGGGCGTGTCCCACAACTCGTCAATAATATCTAGAGACTCTGGGGAGTTCAACAGCGGTAGGATCTCCAGGCAATAGTGCCTCCCCGCAGCGTACGGTGCGAGTACGTCGCGAATTGCGCCAGGGATATAGTAGAGCGCCTTCAAGCAGGCCCGAGTTCTTCGTTGCTGGACGGATTTCGGCAGCTTGCTTGTGAAGGCTCGCTGAGCCAGCTGAATGATGCTCCACGGGAGTGATGCGTGAAAGCTCGTTGGTCCGGGTAATACTGCGAGAACGTCGCGAATGGTGCGTTGCGTGTCACCAGTATCGCGCGTGGCGAGGGCCTCGGACTCACACAGACCGGGGATCCCAGCGACAAATTCCTCTAACTCGTGGTCCTCGCTGAGCCAGTGAAGTGTCCTAACGAGGGTTTTTTTGTATATATACATCGAAATACGTTTCGCCGAGTTCTCGAGCTTGGATATCCTGCCTTCCGAAAAGGACTTGGACTTGTTCTTTTGCCGGTGACGGAATGATTTGACCATTTCCTCGTTAACTGTACCCCAACGCTTGTACAATTGCTTTGCACCAATATAGAGGACCGAAAAGAAGGAGAATGGGATTATTTGAGCGGAGTACCAAAGGAGTGACGTAAAGGGTGTGTAATAGGGACAGTCATGATATTTGAGGGGCATTAGAGTGAAAGCAATATACGAGACGAAGCAGGTTCCGACGATTGCGAGGGTGATATAGGCGACAATGTGATTGGCGAGGAAGGCAAAGACTACGAGTCCGGCGAAGAACAGGAGCACGGATACGAGAAGAAGGAAAGGTAGCATCTCGACGAGCCCAAAGATGCGGAACCTGCGGGCGCCTCGGGAAAAGTACTCTCGGATGTGGGCACGGAGATGAGGTGCATGATTTCGTTGAATTATCTGGAGGTATCTGCGGGCCCATTGTTGCAAAAGTGTAGCAATAAGCGCGCATGTGAGACTGAGCACGAGGCTGAGGAACCAGACCGAGTTGACAAATACCACAGGAGCGGAGGGGGAGAAGGAACTTTGGGTGGACGGACTCATGGCGGGACTAATACCATTGGTAGTGGCATTGGGAAGTTGTCGGGATATCTGGGCAAGGAGGGACTGGGTGGTGACGTTGGGATCTTGCTGCAAGTTCGGGTAGCTCATGCCGATAAAAGTAGCCACCGTAGAAGAGAAAATGCCAGTCTAGAAAGCGTGAGAGGGTTGTAAGCCTACGACAGTCATGACGATTGTGCTGGTGCGGAAGCGTACAAAAATGAGGATGCTATCTGCACCTCCTTTCCAATTCTCCACATTTTCATCGTCAAACTTCAGTGCACGGGTGATATACATAGAGAAGATGGCCCCGGAAGGGTCACTATAGGTAGTTTTGCCGTCCTTCGGAGTGGTGGTATCATCGCCTGCGTCCTGTGATGGGGGTTCGACTTGTCGGGGGGCAGTATTTTCCTTCGAAGCAGTGGTATCATCGCCTGTGTTCTGCGATGGAGGTTCAAGTTGTTGCGGGGAAACCATAATGGCAACGTTGGGAAATCGGTTCAAGTTTCAAGTGGGAGCGCACAAGCAGAAATTGCGAGAGCGGATCTAATACATTGTACCAAGCGCTCTGCATCAAGTCCATCTAGCTGAGAGCTATGGTTCTTTTGCCTGTGATGGCTAAATGAAGGGCAGGGTCACGGTGCGGCGTTCCAATCCAGATCGAGTCGATCAACCACTTGACCATTCTTGGTGCTAGGGCATTATAATTACCCGGCCTATCAAATCAGATCCCAGGAGCGTATCTCTCTTCGAATCGAAGCCAAGCGCGTGCCCTTCCCGTCTATCATAGGAGAATGGAATGGAAGATGGCATGGCGGCTGCAGGAAAGGCTGCAGCAGTTTACTTCATCAGTCATCTAGTCCGGGGCCTATATTCATTGGTGCTTACGTGGCACAGCTCCAGCCACCATCTGGTTACAGGAATGAAGTCGTCATCCCAAGTGTCTTCCAGTCGATTGGAATACAAAACGGCTTGGAGAACACTCAGCGCTGGCACCGCGTGACACCCTCATTCACAAATTTCACATCCCATGAGAGAAGCGCAGGATCTTTGGGCGGAGACCGAATTTGACGCTAGCAGTCCTGTCCGCGGGAGGCATGGCAGCAGCATGCAGGTCAGTTGATAGCGCTGGCACTGCCGATACTGTAAGCCCTGAATTTCCTGGGATGGGGATAGATGTAATTCTCGTACTGTACTCGGATATATAGATTGTTTGTTTACAGTATGTGCTCCAAGGCCCAAACATATCATTTACAGGGTCTTAACACAGGCCGGTTCTGAAAACACGCTAAATATACGCCAAGAAATACACTCTTGTATGTTTTGCGGGGGTTTTCACATCTTAGGCTGACGAATGGGTCCTTTTTCGGGGTACCCTATGAGAAAGGGCGTCACTTAAAGAATCGCCCATAATACCAGGAACGAAAGCCCGCCTCCAGCGGCAGTGAGAAACCTAAACGCCTCTGCCTTGTTCCCCCTCAGCTGAACCCGCTGTGTCTTTCCCGGCGTGGACGCATGCACCAATTCGCAAATTGGACTGCACGGTCCTTCGCTCTGCGCTGTCCCCCTACCCTCCCCGGACATCGTTCCCGGCCCTTCTGCGGCAGACGTGGTCCATGGATAGCGTGCCAAGGCGCGTGCTGTCGGGCGTCCATCAGGGCGTGCCATGGAGCCCCTTTTGATGTCCTCGAGGAATCACACGAGGTTCTGCAGCCGCACGTTGTCACTGTAGCATCACTGAACGTGTCACCCAATACAGTATACGACGCGGCAGTCCTAATAATGTCTGCAAAAATGGCCGGTATGGGATGGGGTTTCTCAAGAGATTTCTGACCATCACTTTCCTGGAGTGACCTTGAAAGCCCGAGAGTTTGGCGCCTCATCTTTACGCGATGGGCCACTCCTTCGGAGGACATGGTTGGCAGATATTCCTCGGACGCATACATATCCCCGGACACACCAACACTCTCCGCCCTTATTGAATCCCTTACACCTGGCCCGCATTCGTCGGGTTTGCCGTCATTTTCTCGATATAGCACAGCCAAAGGAGACTCTTCCCGGAATATGGTAAGAGATAGAGACATCGTGCGAGTCGTAGCAGACTCGGTACATGGGCCCATCACGGCGGACGCGATGGCAGGGTCTGTCAGGAGTCTTGCAGTATCACTGATTCCCCACTTCGTGTGCCACAGTTTGGTGGAGCCAGGGAGACGGTTCGATACCTCGTTCAGGCCTCATGATATGCAAGGAGTGGATAACATATCCAAGGGGCAGTGCTACAGATCACGTCGTCAACGTCAAGACCTCACAAATCACGAAAAAGGAGCTAGAGTATGCGATATACTGTATATGATTACCCAAGCACGTTTGCTGTCCAAATGCCGTGAAGACGCCCACAGGCACCAAAGTCACAGACGTGCTGAACAGGGGCTCGCACCTGTGACTTGTCGGGTTGATGGTAATCGCTGGTGCGACCAGCGATGGCGAGCAAGACTTACGGTGCTCAGGGAGATGCGGGATAGGTTGCATGTTTTCCAGTTGATGGAGCATGGGGTGGGTACGTAAATGTGGGTGACGATATGAGCGGTGCAGGTGGTGCTAATACATCAAGAAAGGTTGACTGGCATGCACGGATATTGTCCACATTGGACGGGCACCTTTGATGTGCAGCTGCCTCGGAAGGGGGCATAAAATGACAGTGACTGTCTCTTATCCAGCACTGTGCTGTACAGCGTTCAATCGCAACTGGCCGAGCGGAGTTTTAAATTCTAAGCCAGTTGACACCAATAGCGCGTGACTTTTCGAAAGATGTCCAATCCCATGTTTCGCGTCTACTAGACTCTGTGGGTCGCGTGGCAGGTGGCGTGAAGGTGCAGTATAGCAGCAAGCAAATCGGTCAGCGCTGAGTAGAGCACCTCAAAAACTGGCTCTTTCGCAAGGCCTTTTGGGCTGGCGAGGGGCGAGCTCATTGGTAATCGGGGCTGAGTGTGCGATGTTGCGAACTTTGGTGCGGTTAGGGGAGGGGATTGACGAGAAGACCGTGACGAGGAGATTTGTACTGCAGTTAGTCGATCACCGCAACCCTCTCAGCCGCGAGTGGTCTCTCGGGTCCGGATCGCGCTTATGCATCATATCAAACTCGATATCGTGATTTCGGCACCAGTCCCAGTAGCTTCAATTTTCTGTCGATTTGGGCACGTTTACGAATCAGTTCCGATTCTATGATCTTAACTAATTGAGAAAAAGAAGTTGGTTATTTTGGTGGGCTAGGTGCTCTCTTAACTGTGACGACAAAAAAACATACGAAGCCACGGGTCTGCGCATCGCACGCGACTCGAGGCCGATGAAATGGAAACTAGAGGCAACCGCAAATTGTAGGGGGTCGGGTAATAGCCCTCGTGGTCATTGGCCCGCAGCAACGCAGGACAATCGTACGGTAACATGAGGAGAAAGAAAGTGTTTGACCGAGAATGCAGTTTTCAGTACGGTGATACCGAGTCCTTCATATTTGTTCAGAAATCAATGAAGCAAAAGGAAATATGCCAACCATAACATCGGCTATGTGTGTGACCGATACAAGCAGACTTTCGTTGCTCCGCGCCTGAGACTTGAGCGCGTCACACAGGTGAATAACCCGACTCTCTAGCGGGGGCCTCAAGTCCCGCTAAGGGCAGCGTAGAATAATGCAAAAGGGAGGGAGTGGCTTCAGTTGGCGGAGGCGACGACTTTTGGGCGGATCCTGTATACGCCGGGACTGGCCCATCGTCGGGACAGACCATCGCGGCGGCGGCGGACACGACCTGCGGTTCAAGGATTTCAGACGGAGGGGGAACATCGTACGACGTCGGCGTGTCGTCTATCTGCGGCCGAAGGCTCAGCGCCACGGGCTCCAGCGCGCGCTTGACCATCTCGATACTGTCCGCAGCTTGCGCCTGTGTCCGGGCCAGAGTCTCGAGCATTAACTCTGGTAGCACCTGCGTCTGTCCCAGAGTTTGTGCCAGCGCCAGTGCCCGCGCCTGTGTCGACGCCACTTGCGCAAGCTGCTTACATGCGTCACGGAATGCCTCGCGCTGCAATGTCGCGGCGTTCGCGACGGGATCCCGTGCAAGTATCTCGAGAGTGAGTGTTATGAGGTCCTGCTGCGCGGCAGGCACGAACGCGGGTGACGCCCTGTCGCCTTGCTGGTCAAACGTGCCGTGATACTCTTCCGTATGACGCGTATCGAAGAGTAGCCGGCGCTCTCGGCGGATTAGGTCCGCATTTTCGGACGTCCACCACTTTGCGTTCATGTACGGTAGCATATCCTTGATGTCCGCGAGGAAGTGCACGATGTTCTGCAGCCGCGCGTTGTCGCTGTGGGGGTCATAGTTGGGAACATCGCCCTCTGCACTGGCGCCAACACGCAGCCGTTTGGCCAGGAATTGCTTGCCGGTGGTGTCATCCTCGGTGAAGTAGACGTTGGGGGTTACGAAACCGTCTAGCACATGACGTGGCGGGGTGATCATGAAAGCGGAGACGACCGCCGCAACACACCGGACGGAAAGTGCGACGTCGTCATTGGGCGAATCCCACAACTCATCTATGACCACCAGCGAGTCGGGTGAGTTCAGCAGCGGTAGGATCTCCGGGTAGTGCTTCCCCACAGCGTAGGGCGCGAGTACGTCGCGAATTGCGCCAGGGATGTAGTAGAGCGCCCTCAAGCATGCCTGAGTTCTTCGTTGTTGGATGGATATCGGCAGCTTGCTTGTGAAGGCCCGTTGTGCTAGTTGAATGATGCTCCACGGGAGCGACGTGTTAAAGCTCGTGGGTCCAGGTAAGGCCGCGAGAACGTCGCGAATGGTGTGCTGTGTGTTGCCGTTATTGCGCGTGGCGAGGGCCCTGGACTCACACAGACCGGGGATCCCAGCGACAAATTCCTCCAACTCGTGGTCCTCGTTGAGCCAGTGAAGTGTCCGGACAAGCGTATTTTTATATACGTCCATCGAAATTCGTTTAGCCGAGTCCTCGAGCTTGGATATCATGCCTTTCGACAAGGACATGGCCTTATTCTCGTACCGGTCGCGGAATGACTTGACCATGCTCTCGTTAACTGTACCCCAACGGTCGTGCAATTGCTTCGCACCACGATAGAAAGCCGAAAAGAAGGAGAGTGGGATTATTTGAGCAGAGTACCAAAGGACTGACGTCAAGGGTGTGTAATAGGGACAGTCATGAAAGATGAACGGCATTAGAGTGAGGGAAATATACGAGAGGACGCAGAATCCGACGATTGCGACGGTGAAATACGCGACGGTGTGGCTGGCGCGAAAGGCCAAAGCGACAAGTCCTGCGAAAAACAAGTGCACAGATACGAGAAGAAGGAAAGGCAACGCCTCAACAAGCCCAAAGATGCCGAACTTGCGCGCGCCTCGAGAAAAGTACTCTTGTATATGGGCACGGACATGGGGTGCGTTGTTCCGTCGAACTGTATGGAGATACCTGTGGGCCCATTGTTGCAAAAGCGTGGCCAAAAGCGCGCATATGAGGCTGAGCACGAGGCTGAGGAACCAGACTGAGTTGATAAATACTACCGACCCAGGAGGGTCAAAGGAACTACGGATGGATGCATTTGAGATTCCACTGGTATCACTGCTGGTTGCGTTGGAGAGTTGTTGGGATATCTGCGCGAGAAGGGACTGGGTGACGATGTTGGGATCTTGCCGCAAGCTCGGGTAGCTGATGGCAATAAAAGTAGCCACCGTGGATGAGAAGAGGCCAGCCTATGAGGCAAGTAAGAAAACGACAATCCTCGGGGTTGGTGTAGTGTGGAAGCGTACAAATATGAGGGTCCTATCTGCTACTCCCTTCCAATTCTCCACGTTATCCTCGTCCAATTTTTGAGCCTGGGTGATATACATAGAGAAGATAGCCCCAGAGGAGTCATTATATGTCGCCTTCTCCCACTTCACGTTCTGGGACGGACTCTCTTGCTGGGCAACGACTTGATTCATGATGGGGACGGAGATAAAATGAACAACAAACACTCTTATTCGGCTAACATAAGCATATTAGCCCAAAATGGTATTTCCTTCCTTTTTGTGAACCGTAACCCTTGTACCATATTTAGAGGTGCTATAGTATAAGAAAGCTCAGCTGTGTCCAAGCTTGCCTAATTTGATTGGCCGAGCCGCTGAGGGGCGACTGCCGACTCATTATAATCGATCGACAATCGGTGATCGATTATCACTCGTCAACAGAAAATGGTGAGGGTATTGCGCTGTAGTTGTCCGGCGTTGTGAGAAACGAGTACATCGATGAGTAGTGCTGCACGGGACCAGACCATCAGCGCTATATTGTACACACGCACCATACCTGTTGCACCAATGGGCGCTTTAGCAGGGGAGTTGAAGTGCAGCTAGTTTCACGTCATTAATCTGCTCGCGGTGGTGAATCAGATTTGAAATCTAATCTATAATGTAGACTGACTGAGAATCCACCTCGGGCATAAATACGAACGCGACGCTCATCGGTTAAGTTAGTTACTTGGCCGAGCGTACTCCATTTGTTCACTTGCAGGCTCCAATAAATTTATAGCTCACTTTGTCCGAGGGTCTATATCACGTCCAACTCGGACTGAGGTAATCCCTCCGCAACAGCCCTGCAGGCCCACTGAATTTTAGGATACGGGCCAAATAGGCGAATACTATCGAAATGGGGGGGGGAGACGGAGGAACTCTCTACGGATGGACTTGCGGCGCGGCGCTACTTATACTGCCAGTGGTGGCTTTGGAAAAGTTGAGCAACGGGGTGGAGACGTTGAGATAACGGCGATAAATTAGCATTAACGCCATCCACCGAGACAAGCGACTCGTTCTTCACGCGCTGGGGTAAGAGGCGACCCAGTACCTCGAGAAGTTAGCCTACAACCGAGGAGAAGCGCATACACGCACGCAAGCGCAACCACGGAACGAACTCGGTCAATCGTACCCCATACCCCTCGCACGCACACGCCGCTGCTGCCTTAACACAGGCAGGCGGTATTCCACGCGTCAGGGACGGACCGGCTATGTTTTATAAATAAACCAAGTTTGACTGACCGTTTGAGCTGCGGCACGGGTATCGCGCGGTCATCCTGCGTAAGCACGAGCGCAGCCGCAGTACTCTCTTCCTCGATACGTGCATCAGCCGCCGCCCCCGTCCACGTATCCCGGGGCAGAGCCGTTCGCCACCGCAGAGGGTGCCGCGACGGCGAGGATAGCGAGCCCAATGGCACCGTCGGATACGCTTGACGGATCGCGCGTCAATTGCACGTGCAGGCGCGGCGTTCCTGTGAGCACGTTGGCCGGCACCGGGCGAGATGGAAAATCGGGGTGTGAGAGACGGGCCGGGAACAAGACGCGGCTATGGGACATATCTGTGATCATCAGGTCCACCTCGCGCCACGGCGCCGCCAAGGACTTCGACGGCTAGCCAGCGCTCGACTTTAGCAGCCAAGCGACGAATTGAGATACTGTAGCTGTTGCTCGTCCAAACGTCATTGGGTACTCTGCGCGGAGACGAGCAAATGGAGAGAGAGAATTGAGGGAGACGCTTCCGTTTCGTTGCAGTCCATTGAATCGCCTAAACTCCTGTGCATGCGCTTGAGCCTGAGGAAAGTGGAAACAAATGCCAAATATGGCTTACCCCAGATGGTAGCTGTATTCGGAAGTTGTTGGCACTGTCGGAGATTTCCGCCCTCTTGAACCGTCGCGGACCTCAGATTAGCTTGCTAGATTTCGCCATCATGTCCACCCACCGCACCGGCCATCAGCAAAAAAGTTAAAAATATTTAAGCACTTATAAGATATTATATTAGCCACAAGTCGAACAATTCCGGCTGGAATTATAAGATCTTATCCAGTCACACATTTTTGCAATTCTTCATAACGAGGCAAAATTGTTCTGGTGACCTGTAATCGCTTTCGATTATCATCGAAAATTATGATCGCTTTCTAGGGTTCTAAGCACTGACAATCCATTCTCTGTCTTGCAAGAGTTGTGTGGAATTATAATATATTTCACAGTAGTGTAGCTAGATACAGTGAACCATGTAATGAAATAGAATAAGATACTTTGCCGTGTCGCCGCCACCGCTGCACCATCCCCCCCTGCTGCCGTCGTTGTCGTTGTCGCGTCGCTGTCACTGCCACCGCCGCGCCATCACCGTTGCTGTCATCGTCGTCGCATCGCTGTCGTCGCGCGATTGTCATTGTCGTTGTCGTCGCGTCTTTATTGTGGTGGTCACCGTCACCATCGCTTCTGCTGATGTTAGTGCGCACCCCCACGGCTGCGTCACTGTCTTCATTGTTGGCACGCAGGGCTCGCATGGACCCGCTGGCGGCATGGCTCAAAGTCCACATAGGGCGGTGGTATGTGAGTACGAGGTAAGCTCAAATAGACTGATACTCACCTTTTTGTTTTTCGTGAATATGGGCGGCAGGCGCACGCCAGTCTGTATAAGTGAAGTGACTAGTCAGTGAAGGGTGAAAGGGGCGGGCGGGTTCAAGAGAAACTTACATACGAGCGGTCGTGACATGGCGGTATAGTTGAGGTGGCCGTTGAGATAGTGGCGGTCTTCTGTAGTTGAGGTGCCATGGACGACGCGGTCGTTGTAGTGTAAGGCCACAGCGGCTGTGTGGCAGTGGGAGGGCCTGCGATCAGTGTGTATACATTGCGAAACCACGTTGACTAAAATGCTTACATTTTTACCCCCTTGTGGGGCTTAGTCGTTGGGGTCGATGGCATGCTGGCTGCGTTGAGTCGTCATGTAAGAAAAAGTATACTGATTTAATGGGACACGCCTTCACTGTCTTGGATGTGGGCTCAATGGGGAAGCCACGAGGTTACGGTGAGAGACGAAGACGGTGAGGAAGACGGGGAAACAGAGTGCGAAGGAACGAGGTGTTGAACAAACGAACGCAGGTTCCCACGCTCTGACCAATCAACAAACGAACGCGACTTAGTTTTTTTTTTGGAATCCATATTCGTTTATCGCACGTGCGTGACCGTGACTTCTCCCCCGTATAACCAGTCTTTCTAGTGCAACAAACGATTGAAGCTTGAAGTCCAGATCTGCACAGCACTGGCATTCGACACCACACCACACCTGCAATAGCACGAACGGCATGGCCTTTGACTACGATAAGTCGGCCGCGCACGACCCCAATCACGACGATTCGCAGGGACGACGGTGATGACAGTGGCGCTGAGTTCGCCGTCTCCCTCATTCGCGTCCTCCCGTCTGGCATCCCCCCTCCCCATCCTTTCTACACAGAGAGGGCGAAAAAGGTGCGCCACCCCCATTTGCTCAACCCCCCCCTTTGTGCAGGTCGCCCCATTCGCGTGGCCGCTCCCTTTGCGTCCGCTTCGTCGCCCGCCCTCCGTTTCCGCGCCCTCCCTCCTTTCGCGCAAACGAGGGCACAGGAGGGGCAGTGGGCCACCCCAGTCCCCTCCGCCGGAGCTATGTCACCCCGCCCGCCTCACCTTGCATGCCGGGAGGGCGAAGAGGGACAGTGCCCCCCCTAGTCCCCTCTGCCTGGGCTACTCCAGCCCCGCTCTTGCATGCCGGGTGGCGCAGGAGGGACAGTGCGCACCCCCAACCCCTCCGCTCGGGAATCGCCCACGCTCCTCGGTTTACGCGCCCCGCCCCACCCGCGCCCCTCACCTTTGCGCCTGTGCTGCGCGTGAAAGGAACGGTGGCCGTACAATGCGGGGGAGGGAAAGGAAGTCGGTGACGGTGCGCCCCCGCGTGCGCGCAAAGGCAGGGCGTGCGAGCGGGGCAGGGGCGGGGACAGCGACAGCGACAGTCACGCAACAACGGTGACGATGACGATGACGGTCACACGACAATGGCGACGCGACGACGGCAACGACGAGGAGGCGGAAACGGCGGCGAGACGACGACAACGCACGAGTCTGATGTACTGCTTGAGACGTGTCTCTAGTGTTCATAATATATACTTCTATTGTAATAATTTGAGCCTCTTGCAAAGTGTGTACCCGGGCCAGATTGAAGATTGTAGGTCTGCTAGAATGACGAAAATATTGTAAGTGATTTATAACTTAGCCATCAGAATTATCCACGGATCATGAGCACTCACACCAGAGCCGTCAGAATTACCCGGAAATTATAGGTGCTTACAGGGTAACTGGGTTCAACCAGAATAATCCGTTGGCGTTGCAGGGAGTTATCATTTCGTTGTAATAATAACACAGACTTAAATGCCCCTAGATGCCACTATAATCTACATAAGCAATTTTCGATTTGATAAGTCAATAAAATTTTTATTGGTTTTTGCTGATGCCCGCACCCTGCCCACTTCATCACCAATACCCCCACAACTTCCACCTCCAGGACCCTCTGGCCTATCTCCTAGAACAAGTAATAGATTATCTGCCACACAGGCGGTCTCTTCAAACACAGCCCTCAGGTCCAGTCGTAGCACTCAACCTTACACCCGAACCTTGGGAGGCGGGAGCAGCAGAAACTCCTCTGCCGGCGAGATCCCAGTCGTCATCCTCCGCGTGCAGGTCCTCTACTGCCGGGACCTGGAAGCCAAAGACTTCAACCGCAAAAGTGACCCGTTCGTCCACCTACCTCTCGTTTTCTTACGGGTGTTGCTTCGCTAACCTTCTCCTGCTTATGTAGCTACGTGATTGTCTCTATTTCGGGCGAAAAATTCCAAACGCCTGTGTGCAAAAGAAACCTCAATCCCGACTATGAAGCGAAGGACGCGACGTTCGACTTTCCAATTCACGCGTCGCTTGTGCATAAGTTCGGCATTCTCAAGTTCGTCGTCTGGGACAAGGATAGGGTCAAAGACGATTATCTGGGCGAGTATGCGTTTCCAGTAGACCAGTGGTTCATAGGAAATGCGTTCTCCTTTAACGATCGCAACAATCAGGTACGTTACTTTACTACCGAAGATAAGAGTAGCAATTTTACCCCCTTCCTCAGCCCATCTCCCTTAAACTTTGTTCCTCACACCCAACCAAAACTGTGCGTGGGACAGTGTACATCAAAGTCGGCTTCGTCCACCCTCCCAGCTCGACGAGTCCGCCCGACTTCCGGAGGACCTACAACACATTGCTCAACCACAGCGGCATCGTCATTCTCGAGGACATTGGCGCAAATGACCTTCCGAAATGGTCCAACAGTGAGTTGTTTGACTCCCAACGCCACATTGCCGCTGATCGGACCACAAGTGACTCACACGGGCTGGGATATGGATCCTTTCGTGGAAGTGTCAATTGGAGAAGAGGTCAAACGTACGAGCGTCCTCTCGCACAAGCTAAACCCGGTCTGGGAAGAGCAGCTGCTCTTCCACGTGTGCGAGCACGACCTATCACTCCCTATACAGCTCACCGTTATCGACCGGGATAGGTTCTCGTCCAACGACACCGTCGGTAAGGCAGAGATAAAAATTGGCGCCCTTGTTGAAGGGGCTACGAGGGAAGACCCTGACACCTGGCCTCGTCCTACCGACTTTCCCACGCGCTTAGGGTTCAACCTCACTCTGACCAAGAACCCAAAGAGGTCGTATAAGTGTGATCCAACCATCAAATTCTGGTGAGCGCGCTGCACTTGCAAGTGGGGCAACGATTACTGATGCTCCTGTGCGTAGTGCCAGTTATCAATCGTACACCGCGCTACGGAGAACAGCGGGGCAAGGAGTATCACACGGACTACACGCGAACCGATCGCCGCTGCCGCGCCCCGACACGGGCAATTATCAGTCAACGCCTGAGAACGGAACAGGCTATCGTCTGTAATGCGCACTTCGCCGGTGTAGGCGTGGATAGCTTATTTTCTGGGATGCCATTGTGTCCTCTTTCTCGACGAACGCCGCCGCCCCCATACGAATAGCGAAAAAACCTCGCATTAGCTGGCGTAGCGCTCTGCCATTGCGAATCGCGCCACTATTCCACCGTTGTGGTCACCGAGCGCTCCGGCGGCGCCAAATTCCACGCTCTGCAGGTCACGCGGGGTGAGAGAGAAGGTGAAGCATATGCAACGTACTCACAGGCACGTCAGTCAGCGCTGCTTACTAGGGGGCTTTGCCGATCGACTCATTCGCAAGGCCCTTTGGGGTTGGCGAGCGGCGAGCCCTCAAGGCGAACTTTGGTGCGGCTATTGATAGGATATCATGGCTCGATTCATCTTATCTCAACTGTACGGCTAGATAATATGACAATATCCGATCTCGGACAGCTCGGATCGGAATTTGGATCTGCGATTGTATAGATTCCCCACTGTCGTAGCACTCTGGGGCACTTCTTTGCTTGGTAGATTGTTGGATTACCGTAATGCGGTATCATGGGGTCTACGGTACGGTGCGTAAAGCTGCCATAATCATCAAGACAGAATGTGTAATCCCTAGTGATTCTGGGATATGCAAGCGATGTACTGTCGGGTTACTGATACAGTACAGTTCATTATAGGGCCTCCGCCCTGTCGCCCCACTGCTGCTACTGCCCCGTGCGAGTGCGTGCACCAACTCGTAACAGGACTGCACGATCTTCCGCTCTCCGCCTCCTCCGTCCCCTTCCTTGACGTCGTGCCCTGCACCAAGGTTCAATATTCAATAGCAGCCGTGCGCGCTCAAGCGCTCAAGTCGCATACATACACCCCGTTGCCTTATTCTGAAAGCCAGATAAACACATTTGTGCCCTCTGTCTCTGCGCCGATCTCGACGAATGTGCGCATCAGTGCGCTCCCCCACAGCGAGCCGCACCTTGAGCACCTCATGGACCGCACTACTATCGCGGTCATTATCATTGTCCACCATCCATGCGCCAATGCGATGGCTCTTCTTCGTGATCATCAGCTATTATATGAAGTAAGAAGTCGTATCAGCGCGTGAGAATGACACAGTATAATGGGGGTATGAAAGTGTTCACGGAACACAACGTAAATGTACTGAAAGTGAGGTCAGGCGAGTCACATGCATGTGTATTCAAAGTGAAACAATGTCGAGATGTAGATCACGAGGTGTGGATCACGAGCTCACCTTTCCGTATCACGTGATGGACCCTATTTATGCGTCGTGGTATCCATCCGTTGACCCTTAGTCGTTCTATCTTGTACTACCACTAAGGGTCCCATAGGTATTGTCTAATACAGTCGTTCTATCTTGTACTACCACTAAGGGTCCCATAGCGTCCTAGCTTTAACAGGTTATGGGCCCTGCGGCTTAGACTGGGAACCGCTTCGACCCTCTTGGACTAGACGACTCAATATCATACTCCTCATTCGTACTTCAGTACTTCTCATTCGCGCTTCAACAACTCCCAATCCAACAACCTCTTAACTCATGGCAGCTCCCAATCCTGCCTCTGGCGCTCCCGGAGACACTGGCCCTCCAAGCGGATCTGGCGGTACACCTAGTGGTTCCGGTGGGGCACCCAGCAGCTCAGGTGGAGGCTCTGGGGCCTCCAGTATCGTCATCCACCTTCGCTCTTTCGCCACCGATGCGGCATGGCCAACAGATCTCGTCCTCGATTGATTGAAATCCAACTGGGATGAGTGGGACCGGCGTTTGAACTTGATCGTCGATCAGCGCCACTTCTCCTCCTATTTGGACGGTTCTTTCCCTTGCCCCGATCTGGCCGCGCACCCCGAAGCAGCAACGAACTGGAAAAGTAACGACCGTGCCCTACGCGCGTTCATCCTTGAACATGTGTCAAGTGTCGAGTATGGGATTGCCAGCAAACAAAAGATTGCACACGATGTCTACGAGACCCTTAGAAGGAACCATGAAAACCTGGGAGTACACGCACAAGTAACGGTCATGAAGCAAGCCCTCGACCTTCGATTCTCTGCCACTTCCCCCGTTAATCTCCACCGCACCATAGACGACGTCGACCGCGTTCTTGACCGACTTGCGAAGCTAGGAAAGATGGACGATGACAAGTTCAAGATCCTTATTCTCATCCACGCACTCAAGGCTTTTCCTGCTCTTCAGTCTGCCATAAGCGAGTTACTTCAGTCCAGTCCGTCTACCACGTCCATCGACGTCAAGAATTGAATCATTCGAGAGGAACAACTGCTTTTGACCCGCGAAAGAACGGGCGTTCCCCTTATCCCTACCGAAAACGCGGCTCTTGCAGCAGTCACCAACAAGCCCAGGCCGATTTGCGCCAATTGCAAACGTGCCAACCATCGCACCGAATACTGCATCGCACCAGGGGGACAAATGGCCGGGAAGTCCATCGATGAGGCAAGAACAGCACAGCGCGCCGCAAATGGGAAGTCATCAACTCGCAATAATCGCAACACCAATCAAAACTCGAATCAAAACACTCAGAGCGCCAATGTGGCCCAAACCACTCCCGCCATCACCACTGTAACGCCCCCCAACAACACAGTCATGTTCAACGGGAAGAGTTATATGCTGGTACCGGACACCAACTCCGACACTGCACAACCCGCATCCACTACGGCTACCTCAAGCACCGCCCTGACGGCAACGTCAACGAGCGAGTACGACCATATCTCCATGGCCGACTACGACCAGGAGGAGTACTTCGCAATGGTTGCTACATGTGATAATTCTCGTACTTCCGTCGACTGGGGTGCAGCCACGCAGTGTAACATCGCACACGTTGACGACCTGCCCTTCATCCTAGACACCGGCGCAACGTGCCATATCTCACCTGTAACGCCACCACAGGGGCGTTAAGTACGACGTGTACTTCTAGTCAGCTGTCAGGGGTTCTGGTAGAGCGAGTCGGGTTAGGACTCAGTCCGGTGGTGAATAAGAGTCGTTCTAGCTTTGAAAGCTTTATCGACCTTAGTCAGGGAAGACGAGGCTCAGGCACGAAGGCGAGCGAGGGACTTAAGCACGAAGGCAAGTCAAGGACGGTTTCGTGAGCACTGATGTGGTATTTACACAAGAAGTCAGAACTGCAGTACATGCCAGTTCGACTACGACCTATATACTAGTACAAGCCCCAAAGAGACAACAACAGGGCAACATAGTAGGTAAACAGATGGCGCCATGAGGAACACATGGGCGCGACAGGTATCGTATGGTGTCAAAGATAAGACAAGGGTCTGGGTCAACTATCAGTGACGCGCGGTGGTCAGAGGACCAAGTGGCAGCCAATGCATGGCGTATAGTATGCAGTCATGAGTCATCGCAGAACGTATCATAGAAAGCAGCAATCAATGTATAGTAAAGGCGCAATGCCTATCAGATCAGAAGGGGATCACAAGGGACGTCAGGTGTGAGGGGAAGTCAGAGATAAAGAAGCGAGACTGTCCATGAAGGCAGATATGTGAGGGGTCTGGGTGTAGGGTGACGTCAAGGGGAACAATGACAAAGAAAACAAAGATAAAGCTGTCCATGACGTACGAGGCATGCGGGAGTCGAGACAAGTCGTCTGAAACAGGGGAAAGAGTCACAAAGATAGGAATCCATGAATAGAGGGTTGCATGGCGTCAACTTCAGGGAAAATGAGTAGAAGTCCCCTTAGCAGTGCGTCACAAGGCAAGAAATCGTAACATCACCGGAGGCATCAGACTTCAAATCAATCAAACGCATCCCCCGTCACCCCGTGAAAGGGCTGGCTGGATCCGCTGTCTACGCCGTCAGAATGGGCAACATCGACCTGCACATTGCCAGCGGACATAAGTTGAAGCTCACGAATGTCCTTTACATCCCCGAATCGTCCGTCCGCCTGATATTGATCCTCGCCCTCAACAGGAGCGGCAACTACACGACACACTTCAATTCCACCGACTGCTGGATAACAAATAAAAGTAACACTGTTCTCGTCCGAGGCACAATCTCTGCCTCTAAACGCCTGTATACCCTCTCCACCAAGATGCCCACCACCCACCGTACCAAACCATCCAGCTCACCCGTAGCTTTCTACGCCAGAATTCCTGACGTCGAGACCTGGCACCGTCGCCTCGGTCACTGCAACACCCGAACCATCATCGAAATGGCCAAAAGCGGTGTGTCCGAAGGTATGCCGATCGACCTGTCTTCCCTTCCTCCTAGATGTGATCACTGTGCCGTGGGCAAACAGTCGCGATCATCCGTACCGAAAACGCGGGAGGGTGTTAAAGCCGAGAGACGTCTGGAAAGAGTGTTTGTGGACCTATGCGGACCAATGAATGTCCCTTCTCGAGCCGGAAATTGCTACTCAATGAACCTAATCGATGATTTCTCCGGTTACATGTGGAGCATCCCCCTGCATGCTAAGAACGAAGCCTGTGACGCGATCCAAACTTGGCATAAAGCTGTAACAACTCAGACAGGCGACAAGCTTAAGATCCTCGTTTCCGACAATGGAGAGCTTGTTTCCAATGACATGCGCACCTGGTGTCGCGCCGAAGGCATCGACCACCAACTGACAGCCCCCTATACGTCGGCACACAATGGAAGAGCGGAGCGACTCCACAGAACTATCCTCGGAAAAGCTCGAACTATGCGCCTCGCCTGCAATGCTCCGGTCTTTCTCTGGGATGAATTCTGCGCCACCGCCGCATACCTCACGACACTCACAGCCTCCACTGCCAACAATGGCAAGACCCCTTACGAACTCTGGTTCGGTCGCAAACCTTCTCTGTCACACCTCAGGGAGATCGGCTGTCGCGCGTTCGCCCTTCACACACCTGCGCTCCCTAAACTGTATCAGCGCTCCTTCCCTTGTGTCCTGATCGGGTACGCTCCCCACTCCAAAGCCTACAGGCTTTGGGACCCTTCTACATCTCGTGTCTTCAATTCTTATCACGTTTCTTTCACAGAACACTTAGATTCCGAACCCTCTTCCTTATCTCCAGGTACTATACTAGGCACTTCCGCGCCACCCTCAGTTCCTTCTTGGGAAACGCCCGGTCCTTCTCCCGCGCGATACGATACTTCAACCCCCCACCCACCCTTCTCATCTTCTCATGACGTCCCTGACGATGACTTCTTTCCTCCTGATACACGTACAATACCTTCCATACCACCTCATTCTACATTAACCGCACCACATAATACGTACATTCCGACATCTAACAATATAAATAGCAATACAGTAACCAACAACGTCAATAACAACAACAACAACTCAATAACGAACAACAGAAACATCATCAATAATCCCGACAACTCCACTCCTTCCCAACTTCCTCCCCTTCCCCCCCTATCCCCGCTATCATCTCTCTCTCCTTCACCTCCACCTACCCCCCCTCCCCCTCCACCTCCAAGCCGACGCTCTTCCCGCATTCCTGTTCCCTCGACCCGCTTTGTGACAAATGACGGCCTACGCCACAGACAGCGCCTTGCCGCCGCAATCTCCCAAGCACGGGCGTCCGGGGCTCGCCGCCAGGAGGAGCGTGCACAGCGGTCCCTCACACCTCAACCCGATCATGCCCTGGCCATACTGTCTGAATACTCCGATGTACGCGACACACACGATCTGCTTCATGCTAACCTTCTCTTCGAAGATGAACCCCTAAGCGTTGACGAAGCATTAGCCGCCCTCAGCGACGGTTCCCTTGAACCCACAGTGGAACCGGACAATGAACCATCCTGGGCACAAGCACTAGCTTCCCCGGAGCGGGAATTTTGGATCGCCGGCGGTCGAGAAGAGTTGAAGAGTCTTGAAGACCTGAAGGTTTTCGTCCTTGTACCTCGCTTGGAAGTACCACGTGACCGTCGTCCCCTAAAAGGCAAACTCGTTTGCAAGCAGAAGCGCGATGACACCGGGAAAGTCGTCCGATATAAGGTACGGTACGTCGCCAAGGGCTTCGCCCAACGGTGGGGCATCGACTACGACAAAACCACTGCGCCAACTGTCCGGCTCGAGTCCTTCCGCACCATCCTCCATCTTGCCGCCACCCTCGACTGGGACCTGCAACAGTTCGATATCAAAACGGCTTTCCTCCATGGAGTCCTACCCGAGAATGAAACAATGTACATGGAGCAGCCCGAAGGTTTTGAAGTTCCGGGCAAGGAAGATTGGGTGATGCGTTTGATGAAGAGTATCTATGGTATGAAGCAGGCCAGTCGAATCTGGAATCAAACATTTCATGAAGCCGTGACGAGTTGGGGTTTCGAGCGCCTCGAATGCGAGTGGTGCGTATACCGCCGCCAATCAGACTCCGGAACCATCATTTTTGTCGTCCACGTCGATGACATACTCTCCGCGTCCTCTAACCCCGCCGAGAATACCTGGTTCAGAGACAAACTAAAGGCTCAGTGGGATATCTCCGATCTCGGACCCCCCAGATTCGCCCTAGGCATCGCCATCACCCGTGACCGTACACAACGCTTAATATCACTATCCCAAACCGCCAAAATCGACAGACTGATCGACCAGTACAATCAAAGCGATGCGCATCCCGTCGACACCCCGATGGTGGCGGGCGTCCAACTTCGACGACCAGACAAAAACTTACCGACGCCACCAGAAGTCTCAGAATGGGTTGAACGCACGCCGTATCGATCACTAGTTGGCAGCCTAATGTACCTCGCCGTCGCAACTAGGCCGGACATTGCGTATGCAACCGGACGCCTAGCATCCTTCCTAGACTGTTACAGACCTGAACACTGGGCAGCCGCCATCCGCGTTTTGCGTTATCTCAAGGGAACGCACTCCTTGTCACTCACCCTTGGCGGTAAAAACACGGTCACTCTCTCAGGCTACTCGGACTCTGATTACGCCAACTGCTTGGACACCAGCCGCTCAGTCGGAGGTTACTGCTTCACGCTGGGCTCAGGCATGGTGTCTTGGAGTTCGTGAAAGCAAGCCACCGTCGCGGATTCCACCTGTTACGCTGAGTATATGGCGCTGCACGACGCTACCCATGAAGCTCTCTTCCTCCGTCAACTCCTCACTGGTCTCCAATTTCCTCAATCACCGTCACGCCTACTCTGTGACAATGATGCCGCAACTCGACTCACCGAAGATCACGTCTGGCACCCCCATACGAAGCATGTCCGCGTCAAGTTTCACTTCACTCGCGAACAAGTTTTGGCCGGCAACATCACTGTGTCTCGCGTTCCCTCTAAAGAAAACACTGCCGACATCTTTACTAAACCTCTCGGCAAGGTTGATTTCCTACGTTTCCGTCACTATCTCGGTATCTCTCCAAACTGCGCGGACGCAAGTTCACAGTGAGGAGGAGCATTATAACATTTTTTTCTTTCTCTCTTGGTTTTGGTTTTCATTACGATATTGGTTACCCCTTCCTCATACGATACCACTCTTACACTTCCGCGTCCGCATCTATCACGCCATTTTACGTACATGTTCGCGTCGAGGAGGAGTGTCGAGATGTAGATCACGAGGTGTGGATCACAAGCTCACCTTTCCGTATCACGTGATGGACCCTATTTACACGTCGTGGTATCCATCCATTGACCCTTAGTCGTTCTATCTTGTACTACCACTAAGGGTCCCATAGGTATTGTCTAATACAGTCGTTCTATCTTGTACTACCACTAAGGGTCCCATAGCGTCCTAGCTTTAACAAACAAGGCAACAAAGAAAGGGTCGTACCAACGCATGTGCAGTAAGAAATCCTACCTGGGACTTGAGCACGTTACACAGGCGAATAGCCCAACTCTCCAGCTGCGGATTCACGCCATGCTGAGGATGACGATTCCGAATATCCCGAAAGGGGAATGGCTTCAGTTGGTAGAGGTGGCAATTTTTGGGTAGTTCCGGCATGCGCCGGGATAAGTCCATCGTCGGGCCAGACCATCGCCCCAGACGCGGCTGGAAGAGTCTGCGGCACAGGCATCTGAGATAGAGATGCATCATCGTGCGGAGTGGGCATTTCGACAATCTGCGGCCGAAGGCTCTGCAGGACGGGTTCTAGCGTGCGCTTGACCATCTCGAAACTGTCTGCAGCTTGGGCCTGCATCCGGGCCAGGGTCTCGAGCACTGACTCCGGCGTCTGTGCCAGCGTCTGCACCCGCGCCTGTTCCAGCGCCTGAGTCAACGCCACTTGCACGAATTGCATATATGCGTTACGGAATGTCTCGCGTTGCAACGCTGCAACATTAGCGACGGGATCCCGTGCCAATATCTCGAGGGTAAGTGTGATGAGGTCCTGCTGCGCGGCTGGCACGAACGCGGGAGACCCCCGGTCGCCTTGCTGGTCAAATGTGCCGCGGCCAATGCGGTACTCTTCTGTATGACGCGTCTCGAAGAGCTCCCGGCGTTCGCGGCGGATCGAGTGCGCATTAACAGACGTCCACCATTGCGTGTTAATATACCGTAGCGAGTCCTTGATGTCCGCGAGGAAGCATACGATGTTCTGCACCCGCGCACCGTCGCTCTGGGGATGGGGATGGTATTCACGGGTGATGCCGTCGTCCGCGTTGGCGGAAAATCGGAGTCGCTTATCTAGGAATTGCTTGCCGATGTTGTCGTCCCAGACGAAATGGACGTCGGGAGTTACGAAATTGTCAAGTGTACGACGAGGGGGGGTGATCATGAATGAGGCGACTACCGCCGCGGCACACCGAACGGAGAGCGCGACGTCGTCATTGGGCGTGTCCCACAACTCATCAATGACCTCCAGTGACTCTGGCGAGTTCAGTAGTGGTAGGATTTCCAGGCAATAGTACTTCCCCGCAGCGTACGGTGCGAGTAGGTCACGAATCGCGCCAGGAATGTAGTAGAGCGCCCTCAAGCAGGCCCGAGTTCTTCGTTGCTGGACGGATTTCGGCAGTTTGCTTGTGAAAGTTCGTTGTGCCAGCTGAATGATGCTCCACGGGAGCGATGCGTCAAAGCTCGTTGGTCCAGGTAAGGCCGCGAGAACGTCACGAATGGTACGTCGTGTACCACCGTCGTCGTCCGTGGCTAGGGCCCTGGATTCACACAGACCGGGGATCCCAGCAACAAATTCCGCCAACTCGTGGTCCTGGTTGAGCCATTGAAGTGTCCGGACGAGCGTATTCTTATATACATCCATCGAAATCCGTTTAGCCGAGTCCTCGAGCTTGGATATCATGCCTTCTGACAACGACTTGACCTTGTTCTTATACTTGTGGCTGAATGATTTGACCACGCTCTCGTTAACTGTACCCCAACGGTCGTGCATTTGCCTTGCACCACGATAGAGGGCCGAAAAGAAGGAGAGTGGGATTATTTGAGCGGAGTACCAAAGGACCGACGTCAAGGGCGTGTAATAAGGACAGTCATGAAAAATGAGCGGCATTAGAGTGAAGGCAATATACGAGAGGAAACAGAACCCGACGATCGCGACGGTGAAATACGCGACGGTGTGGTTGGCGCGAAAGGCGAAGGCGACAAGTCCGGCAAAAAATAGGTGCACGGATACGAAAAGAAGGAAAGGCAGCGCCTCGACAAGCCTGAAGATGCCGAACTTGCGCGCGCCTCGGGCAAAGTATTCGCGGATATGGGCGCGAACATGAGGTGCATGGTTCCGTCGAATCGTATGGAGATACCTGTGAGCCCATTGTTGAAAAAGCGTAGCCAAAAGCGCGCATATGAGGCTGAGCACGAGACTGAGGAACCAGACTGAGTTGATAAATACCACCGACCGAGGAGGGACAAAAGAACTACGAATGGATGTGTTCGGAATTCCACTGGTATTATTCCCGGTTGCGTTGGAGAGTTGTTGGGATATCTGTGAGAGGAGGGACTGGGTGATGATATTGGGATCTTGCTGCAAGTTCGAGTAGCTGATAGCAATAAAAGTAGCCACCGTGGACGAGAAAAGGCCAGCCTGTAAGGCAAGTAAGAAAGCGATGATCCTGGCGCGGTGTGGAAGCATACAAATATGAGGATCCTATCCGCGACTCCCTTCCAATTCTCCATGTTCTCCTCGTCCAGCTTTTGTGCTTGAGTGATGTACATAGAAAAGATAGCGCCAGAGGAGTCACTATATGTCGCGTTCTCCGGAGTAACGTCGTCATCCCGCTTCACGTTCTGAGACGGACTTTCTTGCTGGGAAACGACTTGACTCATGACGTGGAAGCAGACGCACGTCGAATACTGGCAACAAACGCCGCAACGGCGTTGCATGGTCATGTTTAGATAACATAAGCATATATCAACCCAAAACCCAAAATGGCATGATGTCTACACTTTCTTTTTGTGAACGATTCATGCGACTCATGTCCACGCTTGTCACTTTGTACTATTGTACATATAGAGGCACTATGTAGTGGTCGTAAAGAACTGCTTAGAAGGTTCAGCTGTGTCCAAGCTTGCCTGATCGGAGCTAAGGGTCGACTGGCCACCTATTCCGTAAATAGTAACTCGTCATCAGAAAATGACGGGGGTATTTCTCAGGGTATTTCTATTTGTCCGTCGTCGTGAGTAACAAGTAGTAGTGCTGATACAAGACTAGACTATCAGAGAATTCTCTCTTACTGCTACGAAATATGAAGCGCTGTATTGTACACATGTACCATACTTGCCGCATCAATGAGCAGCATTTAATAATGACTGCCAATTTTTCCTCGTCGCACGAGCCGGAAGACGCACAACGAGAGCTGCGCGTTATAGTACGAGGGTCTAGGTATGGCTACGAGGACGGAACGAAGGGTGCGCCGCGGATTGTCACCGTCGTTGTGGAGGGTGAAGGGCCTTGGGTTAATACAACCGAAGATTCCCGCGACAAATTCCTCCATCCCAGCTCGTGGTCCTCGTTGAGCAGACTGAGCACCATTTGTATGAGCTTTGAGAGCATGCCTTCGGAAGGGACTCGGACTTGATCTTGTTCTTCTGCATGTCCCACAAAAACTCGACCAAGACCTTGCTACTGTAGTCGCTCACCATCATTCGCGCACTTCTCTGCAGCATGACGGGCAGCCGAGGATATGGACAACTGGATTATCTGAGTGTAGAACGAGGGTATAGTGATTAACGGCGTATGTCGTGGATGATGGCCCGAGCAATGTCAGAAAGAGAACAATGTACGACAGGACACAAAGTACAATTGATGGTCAAAATACGCGACGGTATGGTTGGCGCTGGAGGAAAAGACGCAGAGTCCGCAGAGAACTGTAGCAACAATATGTGAACAAGGAGAGACCGCTCAATAAGCGCGGAGATATGGTGCATGCGTACGCCTTCCTCGGGCCTATGATAGATACGAACGAGGGGTGCCTCCCGGGTCTGTTGAAGAACCTGTAGGACCCCTGTTGTAAGGGTCAATTTTTTTGGCCGCGAGAACGCGTGTATGTACCAGTGAGACTGAGCCTTGGACTGAGCACAGGCCGAGGGACGAGATCCAATATACAAAGAAATAGACGAAAACCACCGACGTGGGGGGAGGGGGCGAAGGAACTCTCTACGGATGGACTTGCGGCGCTACTTACTCTGCCAGTGGTGGCATTGGAAGGTTGTTGGGATACCGGTACAAAGAGTGACAAGGTGGAGACGTTGCTAGAAATGCTATCCACTGAGATAAGTGACTCATTCTTCACGCACTGGCGTAAGGATCCACAGACAGACGAGCTCACTTTCTCGAGGCGGTACGGTGCCTCGAGCGGTCGGCCCACAAGCGAGGAGAAGCATATACGCATGCCGAACTGCGACGCACGCAAGAGCGACTACGAAACGAGTACCGTAACTTGTACCCCGTACCGTACCCCTCGCACACAAGTCCCGCCCCTACTGCCTCAATACAGGCAAGAAATCGTCCACGCGACAGGGACGGACTGGGTACGTAGCGCCGTAGTACGCGCGTGGCAGGTCGCGCATCAGTTCCGCGTGCATGCGTAGTGATCCATCGAGCACGGCGGCCGGAACTTCGTAGTGTCTCGCGGGGCTCGATTGATTGCGAGGCTCGTCGGGCTATGTCACAAACCGCTGGGGTGGCGCGAAACCTCAGAATACACGCACGAGATCGTGATGCCGCTCAGGCACAAGACCATGCAATTCTGGCCTGAACTCAGGACAGAGGCGCAGGTGGGGTGCGAAGGCTGCGGGGGCAGTTGGCGAGCCTCGACGAGAGCTCGCGCCGCGGGGCGAACTTTTCCGAGTAGTCGTGCGGGAGAGGCACCGACTCGCAGGGTAAGTTGGTCGTTCAGCGCGACGCCGCAAGAAGGGGCACGGTGCCGGCACTTGACGAGATGGTGAATTAGCGTGTGAGAGACGAGAACAAGCCGCGGGTAGGGAACATACAGTCTCTGATCAAATGATGTCCCTTGTGCCTGGGCACCGCTAAGGACTTCGATGGCTGCAAACACTCGACTTTAGTCTGGGATTGAGAGAGCTGTGGAGGGCGTGTTGAAAAATTGCTCGTCCAAACGTCATCGGATACTTTGCGCGGAGATGAGGACACAAAGCGAGGGAATTGAGGGATACGGCCCCGTTTCTTTGCACAATGCAATGTCATTTGTGAAATGTCAAACTCTTGTGCACGCGCGTGAGCACAAGGAACGAACCAAGAGCCCTACGCGCCTTGGTTCCTGTATCGGGGTGTTACTGTAACCCCGTCGGCTATTTCGGCCCTTGTACCGAGGTATCTGCCTCGTGTCCACCTTACCCTCTGCCCACTTCATCCACAACTTTCAGCTCCAGCACCCTCTGAGCTCTAGCAATATACTCTCTACCAGCTGATGGTCTCTGCCAACACCGTGACCAAGCCCAGTCGTACCACGCAACACATCTTGAGCCGCGGGAGCAGAGGAGACTCTTCTTCCTCCGGCGAGACCCCAATCGTCATCCTCCGCGTGCAGGTCCTCTCCTGCCAGAACCTGGAATCTAAAGACCGCAACGGATTTAGCGACCCGTGCGTTCGCCTACCTTTCGTTATCTTACGTGTGTTGCTTTGCTGACCCTCGCTTCCTCCCGCTCCCCTCGCTTATATAGCTTCGTGACCGTGACTGTTTTGGGGAAACGGTTCCAAACGCCGGTGTACAACCGCAGTCTCAATCCCGTCTATGAGCCAAAATATGCGACGTTCGACTTCCCAATTTACACATCGACTATGCACAAGCTTGGTGCACTCGAGTTTGTCGTATGGGACAAGGACATGATCGGAAAGGATTTTCTAGGCAAGTATGCGTTACCAGTAAACCAGTGGTTCAGAGGAACTGCGTTCGCTTTTGACGATCGCAATAATCAGGTACGTCACTTTACTATCGAAGTTAAGAGTAGGGATTCAGCCCCTCCCAGCCCTTCTTCGTTGACCTCGTTTCCTCACGCCCAAATACAACCGTGCGTGGGGCTATGCGCATCAAAGTTGGCTTTGTACACCCCCCCAATTTGACTGGTCTGCCCGACTTCGGGACGATCTACAATTTATTGATGAACCCTGTTTTGGCACCACCGGCCGCGGGCAATGACCGCGTTGGTATCGTCCTGCTTGAGATCTATGGCGCAAAGAACCTTCCGGAATGGCCCAACGGTAAGTTTCTTGTACCCTACAACACCGCATCGCTGCTGATCGGGTCATAAGGGCCTCGCACAGGCTGGGATATGGACCCTTTCGTGCAAGTTTCAATCGGAGAACAAGTCAAACTTACGAAGGTCATCCGGCACTCGCTAAACCCGGTCTGGAATGAGGAAATACTCTTCCACGTGCGCGAGTGCGACCTTCGGCTCCCTATCCAGCTCATGGTTTTCGACCATGATAAATTCACATTCCATGACTTCGTCGGTGCGACCCAGATAAACATCACCAAACTCGTTGCAAAGAAGGACCCCATTACCGAGTTTTATCCTGTCGACCTGCCCACTATCCACGAGTTCAACCTTCCTCTGACCAAGAACCCAAAGAAGAAGTATACGTGTAATCCAACCATCGAATTCCGGTGAGCGTGCTGCACTTTTGGTGGGGAAACGATTACTGATGCTCCTGTGCACAGTGCCAGTTATCAAACATCCGTCGCGCTGCAGAAATAGGTGGGGCAAGGAGTATGTTGCAGACTGCACGTGAACGATCTCGCGCAGAGGGCCCTACGTCAAATGCCCAAGTCTCCTGACTCAATGCTTTCCACCAAGACGGTCGATACATGTCCTCGCATGCAAATGCTGCCCTTCGCTTTGACACAGGCACTTATCAGCCAACGAGTGAGGACGGGAGAGGCTATCATCTGTAATGCGCGCTCTTCACCGGAGCAGGCATAGGATAGCCTGTGTGTTCTGGAACGCTGCCGCGTCATCTTTCTCGATGGACCCCGCCTCTACGCGGATCGCGAGGAACTCTGGTATTAGTTGACGTAGCGCTCTGTCACTGCGAGCCAAACCTGGCGTACCGCACGTACCATGCCACTGATCCACCGTTGTGGTTACTGTGCGCCACAACGGTGAGCATTTCAGGTATGATAGCGCTAAAGTGCACGCTCTGCGAGTCACGCGGCAGTGGACGTGAAGCAGCGTTCTCACGGGTACATCGATCCACGCTGCATATTAGAGCACCACCGATCGGCTCACTCGCAAGGCGGAGAGAGGTGAGCCCACTCATTAGTGATCGGTGCTGAGTATGCAATGTGGCGAACTCTGGTGGGGTACAGTAGGTGCGGTTAGGGCAGCATAGCACCGTTTCATCTTATCTCCATGACCAGATCATATGTGACCTCAGACCCCTCGGATTGGACTCTGATCAGCATTGTAGGAAAGTACTTGTTCCCCTTTTCGCTCCGATCTCACCGAGTCACCGAGCCAGGTGTTCGTCATGACTTTATGTCCTCCTTTTCACTGTTTCATTTTGTGACATGATCGCGGTGAACAGGTATGTGTGGGCTCAACACATGACGTCGCGAAGTATGACGTATGCGCGTCATGTCAGAATACCAAGTATTAAAATCCGAGTCTTTGGATACAACTTAGAACAAAGTTAACACTGATCCCTTCTCTGCTATACTGTTACTTCTGCTTCTATACCTCCCGGCTTGTGTTTTAGATAGCCCTCGCATGAAATAAACCCTTTGGCTCTGCAGGAATAGTGCGCAGCACCTTGTTGCCCCCCTTTCCTCCATTTTAACTTGTGTGGTGGCGCACCATGAGCTCCTCTAATAGTATAACCGACAAAACCGTAAGAAAAGTCCAGAGAGCAGGATTCGGGAAGGTACGATTAGAAGACTAAAGGAGATCAACGAGAAGACCGTGAAAAGGAGATCTACATGGTTGGCCGATCACTGCAACTCTCTCACCCGCGAGTGATTCCTCGGGCCCAGATCGCGCTTATTCATCGATATCAAAATATCAAGCTAAATCAAGTTTGATATCGGTATTTGAGCGGCCATCTGAGTCATTGTTGCTACGGTTTTCTGTACTATCGATGTGAGCACGTTTGCGAACCAGTTCAGAATCTACGATCTTGAGTCTGATTCTTGATTGATTGAGAACAACTCGTTGATTACTTTGGCGGATCAGACACCATCTTACCTGCAATATCAAAAATACACGGGGCGACGGGTCCGCGCAAGAGTCGAGGCCGATGAAATGAAGACAAGAAGCGACTGCAGCGCGGAGAAACGTACATAGCGCAGGGGAAAAGAAAGTGTTTATGACCGAGCAAGTAGATGTAAGAACGGTCATACCGAGTCCTTCGTAACCGTTCAGTACAGTATGACTCGGAAGCAAATGAAAAAAAGCGCTAGCCGTGACATCAACTATGCCCGTGACTACTGGCCATACAAGTTACTCCCCACCTGAGACTTGAGCTTGAGCACATCACACAGGCGAAATTGGGGAATAGTCTGACTCCCCAGCGGCGGCCTCAAATCCCGCTGAGGACGAATATTGCAACATGATGGGAGTCGCTCCAATGGGAAGAGATGATGGCCCGTGAGAAGATCCAACATGCGCCGAGCCTGGTACGTCTTTGGTATTGACCGCCGCCGCGGCTAGGGCTGACACCATCTGTGGCACAGGCATCTGGATCGGAGATGTGTCGTCCTCTGGCGTGGGCATTTCGACTACCTGCGGCTGAAGGCTCTGCAGGACGACTCCCAGTGCGCGCTTGACCACCTCGTAACTGTCCGCAGCTTGCGCGTCTATTCGGGCCAGAGTCTCGAGCCCTGAGTTTGGCAGCACCTTCATCTGTGCTAGCGCTGGTGCCCGCGCCTGTGCCTGAGGCTCTTTCAATCCCACCTGCAGGAACTTCCTCCACGCGTCACGGAATGCCTCGCGCTGCGACGGTGCGGCATTAGCGACGGAATCTCGCGCTATTATCTCGAGAGTGAGAGTGATGAGATCCTGCTGCGCGGCAGGTATGAACGCGGCCGACGCCCGGTCGCCTTGCTGGTCAAACGTGCCGCGGCCAGTGCGGTACTCTTCTGTATGACGTGTATCGAAGAGCTCCCGGCGCTCCCGGCGGATCGAGTGCAACTTGTCGGACATCCACCACTGCGTGTTCATGTGCCGTAGCGAGTCCTTGATGTCCAAGAGGAAGTGCACGATGTTCCGCAGCCGCGCGCTGTCACCGCGGTGGAATCCAGGAGCGATACCGCCGTCCGCGCCGGCGTCAACACGGAATCGCTTAGCCAGGAACTGCTTGCCTGTGTCGTCATCTCCAATGAAAAAGGCGTTGGGAGTTCCAGAATGGTCAAGTGTAGGAAGCGAGGGGGTGATCATGAATGCAGAGATCACCGCCGCGGCACACCGAACGGATAGCGCGACGTCGGCATTGGGTGTGTTCCACAACTCTTCAATGATATCTAGTGACTCTGGTGAGTTTAGTAGTGGTAGGATCTCCAGGCAATAGTGCTTCCCCGCAGCGTACGGTGCGAGTAGGTCACGAATCGCGCCAGGAATGTAGTAGAGCGCCCTCAAGCAGGCCCGAGTTCTTTGTTTCTGGTCGGGTTTCGGCAGCTTGCTTCTGAAAGCCCGCTGTGCCAATTGAATGATGCTCCACGGGAGCGACGCGTTAAAGCTCGGTGGTCCAGGTAAAACCGCAAGAACGTCGCGAATAGTGCGCTGTGTGTCACCGTCGTCGCCTGTGGTGAAAGCGTTGGACTCACACAGACCAGGGATACCTGTGACAAATTCCTCCAACTCGTGGTCCTCGCTGAGCCAGTGAAGTGTCCGGACGAGCGTTTCATTGTATATGTCCATCGAAATGCGTTTAGCCGAGTTCTCTAGCTTAGATATCATGCCTTTCGAAAAGGACTTGGCCTTGTTCTTCTGCCAGCGACGGAGTGAATTGACTGTGCTCTCGCTAAATGTACCCCAACGGTCGTGAGGTTGCTTTGCACCACGATAAAGGACTGAAAAGAAGGAGAGTGGGATTACTTGAGCGATGAACCAAAGGACTGACGTCAATGGCGTGTAATAGGGGCAGTCATGAAAGAAGAACGGGATTAGAGTGAGGACGATATACGAGAGGAGGCAGAATCCGACGATCGCGACGGTGACATATGCGACGGTGTGGTTGGCACGAAAGGCAAAGGCGACGAGTCCGGCGAAGAACAGGAACACGGATATGAGAAGGAGGAGGGGCAGCATCTCGACGAGCCCGAAGATGCCAAACCTGCGTGCACCTCGGGAAAAGTACTCTCGGATATGGGCACGGACATGAGGTGCGTGATTCCGTTGAATTATCTGACGGTATCTGCGCGCCCATAGTTGCAAAAGTGTCGCGATGAGTGCGCATGTGAGACTGAGAACCAGGCTGAGGAACCAGACCGAGTTGATAAACACCACCGTAGCAGAGGGGGAAAAGGAATCTCGGATGGACGGACTTGCAGCAACGGTACCGGTGGCGTTGGATAGTTGTTGGGATATCTGTGTGAGGATGGACTGGGTGGTGGCGTTGGGATCTTGCTGCAAGTTCGGGTAGCTGATGGCGATCAATGAAGCCACGGTAGAAGAGAAAAGGCCAGTCTGGAAAGTGTGAGGGCTTGTAAGCGTACGAAAGCCGTCATGGTTGGGAAGCATACAAAAACGAGGATGGCATCTGCACCTCCATTCCAATTCTCTACATTTTCGTCGTCAAATTTTAGTGCACGGGCAATATACATAGAGAAGATAGCTCCAGAAGGGTCACTATAAGTAGTTTCCTTCGGAGCGGTGGTATCGCAGCCAACATTCTGTGATAAGGGCTTTTGAGTGGCAAACATAATGGCAATGTTGGGGACTCGATTCCAAGTGGGAGCACACAAGCGAAAATTGCGAGCGCGGATTAAATAGATAGCACCAAGCGCGCTGCACTAAGTCTGTCAAGTTGACAGCTATGGCGCTTGTTCCCGTGATGGGAAAATAAAGGGCATGCATGGCCAGTCAAGACCAAAACGAACAGGGCCAACAACTTGGAAATTCGTATATTACCTGAGCGTTGTTCAACGTTCGATTGAACCTTAGACTTGAATGTGGTCAGCGAAGCAGACGATCTCTCAATCCCCGAGTAGCTATTAGAGAATATACCGTGGGTAAGCAAAAACCGGATGCGCACATAATTTGATGAGGCCTGTCTGCTCCTGAATCTGCTTGACAGGCAACAAGCAAGTTGACAGGTGCGGCTCCCAATTCCAGAATGACACTTTATCATATCACATTTGACTATACTTGGTACATCCTTTGCGGCCAGATTACCATGAGGGGCGCTCTGCTGGTGACCTCTCTTCGAATCGGAGCCAAAGAGGCAATCGATATATTTTTGCTGTAGATACGAAAATATGTATTGGGAAACACTGGAAATGTGGATTTAAATTTATGTCCTTCTGTCGATATTTTGACACTTGTCGTGTCTGCCTTACCCCGTCCCCACTTCTTCCACTTCTTCCAGCTCCATCACTCTCCGAGCTGTGGCAATAGATTATCTACCAACTTGGTTTGACACCAGTCGCTGTGAGTATCGGCCATGGATAAGCCGAGCCCATCCCATACGCTTTTGAATGCTCTCCCCATTTATCATGTTAAAAATAGAAATAGAAGATGTCCAGGCTGCGGTTATCCCCGCCCTCCTTGAGTTTGCTTCACATGTTGCTATCATGCCAGTGGATGCTTACACAGTACTGGTACAGTTCTAGCCACACCTAGGTAATGACTCGGAAGTCGTCTTCAATCCGGACACGACCATCTAAGTCAGATCCAAGTCATCAAACCAAGCATTATACACTTCCACGTTCTAGTCAAGTTCACCTTAGGCTTGGAGAAGGCTCAGCGCTGGCACATCTCATTACCCCAGGGTGCGCGGCCTTTGGGCGGAGACTGAATTTGATGTCCACCCATTCCTGTCCGTGGGAAGAGCATGGGAAATTTGGATAGCACTGGTTCTAAAAATACGCTAAATACACACACTTGTCTCCTTCGCAGGGTTTTCATGTCTTGGGCTGACATAATAGTTCTTTTTCAAAGTAATATGTGGGACACGAGAAGGGGCGTTCGCGTACGTACCAGGAACAAGGCCCGCCTCCAACCCAAACACCGTCTTGTCCCCCTCAGCTACGCTCGCCGTGTCCTGCCAAATGCGAGTGCAAGCACAATTCACAAACAGAACCACATGATCTGAACTGTGCCGGAAACTGTGGTACTTCCTCAGTTCACGCCATTTGCACCGTCACTGCGCTCGCGTCATAGAGAGCCTCGCGTTGCAACGGTGCGGCGTCTGCGACCGTAAGAGCAATGGGGTCTTGCTGAGTGGCCGGCACAAATGCAGGCGACGCGCGGCTACCATGCCGGTCGAACACGCCACGGCCGCTACGGTATCCTCGCGAATGCTGCGCATCGGAGACCGCACGAAATTGCTGGTCAATCGGGGGCACGTGGTCGGACGTCTGTCAGTTCTTCCACCCGATCATGTCAGCGAGGGACCTCGTGCAGTTCTGCGGCCGCCGGTTGTCGCTGTTCAGATCATATGTGGGAGCGTTGTTCTCATTCTCTTCAGATCTAGTGTCGATGCCAAGTCCCTTGGGCAAATACCGTTTGCTTGCTTGCTCGTCCCCGAGGAATGGAAAGGGGGGAGCTAAAAAGTAGTCCAGCTTACTCGGGGAGGGGAGATCATGGAATCGGCGACCACAACTACGGAGCACCGGATGGAAAGTGCGACATCGTTATTGGGTGTGTCCCATAACTCATCAATAATCTCCAATGACTCGGTGGTATTCAGGAGCGGTAAAATCGCCAGGCAATAGAATTCAGTGGAAGCGTAGGGAGAGAGCACGTCGGAGAAGAAGGAAGGGTAGCACCTCGACAAGGGCAGAGAAGCGGGTCCTTCGCAAAATATTCTCTGATATGTGCACGGACGTGAAGTGCGTTGTGCCTTTTGAATCATCTGGGAGTACCTGCGTGCCCATTGTTGCAAAAGTGTACCCACGAGCGCACGTGAGACTGAGCACGAGGCCGAAACACCAGACCGAGTTGATAAACACCGCCGATGTCGCAGGGGCGAATGGACCTTGTATGGATGTACAGTACTTACCGCGGTACTGATACCACCTGTGGTCACGTTCAAAAGTTGTTGGAATATCTGTGCGAGGAGGGACTGGGTGATGATGCATCGATGATGTCGGGGTCTTGCTGTAAATTCTGGTAGTAGTTGATGGCGATGGATGTAGCCACTGTCAACGAGAAAAGGCCAGTCTGGAGTGCGAGAGGACTGTAAATAAACAATAATCGTTGAGAATGGAGGCGTACAAAACGAGGATCCCGTTTGCCTGTCCGTCCCAATTATCCACATTTTCCTTGTCAAAACCTTTGTACCCGATTGATATACATAGAGAAGATAACCCCAGAGGTGTTACTATACGTCGTCTGCTCTGGTGCTGGAGCGGGTTTTTACTAGGAAACCATGATAGCAAAGTTGGAGAGTAAGCGTTGGGCGCAAGCAGAAATATCGTAGGATCACAGCACTGAATGCTGTGCGGTAAATCGTGACGGCGTTGGAGTAGCCTCAATTCCATCCAGTGAAGCAAGTGACTCGTTATTCACGCGCTGAGTAAGAACTCACTTTTTTCGGGGCGATCCACTGCCTCGAGCGATTGGCCCACAACCGAGGAGAAGTCCATACACACGCCGAACAGCGACGCGCGCAAGAACGAGCACGGAACGAGCACGGTCACTTGCACCCCATACCCCTCGCACGAAAACGCTGCTGCTGCATCAGCACAAGCAGGTAATCGTTCACACGTCAGTCGGCACTGCGTAGTGCGTAGAGTGTCTTGCGGGTCGGCTCGATCACAAGGCTCGTCGGGCTATGTCACAAGCTGCTAGAGTGGCGTGAGACCTAAGAGTACACGCGCGAGGTCGTGATACCGTTCAGGTACGAGGCCCTGCATCTCTGGCTCGCACTCGGAACAGAGGCACAGGTGGGACATGAAGGCTGCGGGGGCAGTTGACGAGCCTCGGCGAGATCATGCATTACGGGGCGGGCTCTTCCGGGCGACCGGCGTGTAGGAGGGGTGCCGACTCGCAGAGTATTTTTATCGTGCAGCGCAGCGCCGCAAGAAGAGGCACAATGCTGGCACTGGGAGAGATGTAGAATTGGTGTGTGAGAGAGACGAGAACAATACGTGGGTATGGGACATATCTGTGATCATCAGGTCCTCGCCTGTGCGGAGACGAGTATATGCTAGTGAAGGGAGAGAATTGAGGGAGATGGTTCCGTTTCTTTGCCAGTCTATGCAATGACGATTGTCACGGTGAATTATCCAGAATCATGCCCAGCCTCTTGAGACGAAGCAAAAGCCAAATCTGACGCGTGACGCGCGTGACGCGGCCCGATGACGACCACACAGTCTCAGCCGCGGCCATCGGATATGATCTGAGTGTTATCACCACTGGCCCGGGCTATCTTGCGTCATGACACTGGCTTCTGCCTCGTGTCCACCTACCGCACCCCTATGCCCACTTCTTCCACGTCTTTCACATCCAGGGCCCCCCGAGCTCTATTATGCCCAGCAATACATCCTCTACCGCAACGGTGGTCTCTTCAAACACAGCCCCCAAGAGTAGTACCACGCAACTTTACAGCCGCATCTTCAGCCGCGGTAGCAGCAAAGACTCCTCTTCCCCCAATCCTGGCGAGACCCCAGTCGTCATCCTCCGCGTACAGGTCCTCTCCTGCCAGGATCTTGAAGCCAAGGACCGCAACGGCAAAAGTGATCCGTGCGTCCACGTACTTCTCGTCATCTCACGGACGCCCCTTGCTGAGCCTCCCCTCTTCCCGCTCCTCCCACTTATGTAGCTTTGTGATTGTCTCTATTTTGGGAAAACAGTTCAAAACACCAGTGTGCAAGCGCAACCTCGATCCTATCTACGAAAAGGACGCGACATTCGACTTCCCAATATACGCGTCACTGGTGCACAAGCTTGACACGCTCGACTTTACCGTTTGGGACGAGGACAGAATCAGAAACGATTATCTGGGCGAGTGTGGGTTGCCGGTAGGCAAGTGGTTCAAAGGGACTGCGTTCGCCTTTGACGATCCCAACAATGAGGTACGTCACTCTCTGCTGCCGAGGATCAGAGAAGAGGTTTTAACCTCCTCCTCCTCCTCCTCCTCCTCCTCCTCCTCAGCCCTTCCCTGTTGGCCTCATTTCATCACGCCCGACTACAACCGCGCGTGGGACTATGCGCATCAAAGTCGGCTTTGTCCACCCTCCCAACTCGACGGGTCCGCCCGACTTCGGGAAAACCTACAACATATTGACGAACTCTGTTTCCGTGCCCCCAGTTACAGACAAAGGTCACGTTGGCATCATCATGCTTGATATCTGTAGCGCGGAAAACCTTCCGGAGTGGCTCAACGGTGAGTTAATTGACTTCCACCAACACCACCATGCCGCTGACCGGACTGCAAGTGACTCGCACGAACTGGGATATGGATCCTTTCGTGGAAGTGTCAATTGGAGAAGAGGTCAAACGTACGAGGGTCATCCGGCACTCGCGAAACCCGGTCTGGGATGAGCAGCTGTTCTTCCACGTGCACGAGCACGACCTTGCGCTCCCCATCAAACTTAAAATTTTCGACCGGGATAAAATCTCACGCAATGACTACGTCGGTGAGGCCAGGAAAAATATCGCCGAACTCGTTGAGAAGACTCCGAAGAAGGACCCCAATGCTGGTTTCGATCACGTTGACTTTCCCAAGTTCAATCTTCCTCTGACCACGAATCCAAAGAGGGTGTATACGTGTACTCCAACCATCACGTTCTGGTGAGCGCCGTGATGCTACACTGTGCGACGATTACTGATGCTCCCGTGTGCAGTGCCAGTTATCAGTCGTACGACGCGCTACGGAAATAGGTGGGGCAAGAAGTATGACTCGGACTACACGCGAACGATCGCCGCCGCTGTGCCTCAACACGGGCAAAAACCAATCACCGCGTGAGGCCGGGACAGGCTATCAAATGTAATGCGCACTCTTCGCTGGTGCAGGCGTGGGATAGCCTGCGTTCTGGGATGCCACCGTTTCCTCTTTCTCGATGGATGATTCATGAAGATCTCTTGCATTAGCTAGCGTAGCGCTCCGTCACTGTGAACCGCACCTGGCGCGCCGCACCCACCACGCCACCACTCCACCGTTGTGGTCATCGAGCGCTGGGACAGCGACTATCCCAAGCATGATGGTGCCAATGTTACACGGCAGTGAGCGTGAAGGTCAGCGTATGCAGCACACTCGCAAGCACATTGGTCAGCGCTGTGTAGAGGGCCTCGCCGATCAGCTCATTCGTAAGGCCCTTTGGGCTAGCAAGCGGCGCTCCTCATTGGCGATCGGGGCCGAGTGTGGGATGTGGCGAACTTTGGTGCGTTAGGGCAACATGGTTTATTTCATCTTATCTCAAAGATCAGATAATATACGACCTTGGACTTCTCGGATCGAGACTCGGATTAGTGCAAACATTGTCCCCTTTCTCCGGGATCACTCGAGTTTCGATACTTTAATTTGCAGTATGTCATCGCTTTCTGACTTCTCTGGTTCAGGGACCAACAGATATGACGTCGCAGCATATGCTGTATGCGTGTCAGTGTAAGAATACCAAGCACTAAATATCTTTGGACCCACCTCAAGACAAAGTCGACTGTCCCCTCTTCTCTCTACCTTGCCTCTGATCACCTTTCTACTTTAATACTTCCCGGCCTAGATTCTAGATACTTCCCATCCTGAGTCCGAGCCCTGGGCAGTGTTAATAACCGTGACACGGGAGAAAGTTAAGAGCGTGCTCCTGAATGACGTATGAGTTAGAATTAGGAATGTCGCTGATGGCAGCTGGGGTCGTGAAGTGATAAGAAAGGAATTGGCTGGCCCCCCACCGTGTAGGTAAGAGAAAGCTACTCGCCCAGCAAGGCTGAGGCCGAATGCGGCAACGTCGTGCCAGTACGGGCTCACTCTGTCCATTAGCTCATAGAACCTGTCATGGCTCTGCTCTCTCACGTCAGTTATAGTAGCTTCTGCGCCGCCCGTTACTTTAACGTCTTCCCTGTTACGATCAGCGAGGACAACAACGACATGAATGATGGTCAGGAAGTGATCAGCTTCCTCGACGAGGTTCCTTAGGAATGCTCTTCGTGACGACCCCCTGTTTTTCACGAAAGCGGAGACTTTTCGAAAATTAGTTCCAATTCCATGACTAAGAACAAATCTAGGAGGCTATAGATCCCTTAGTGGTAGTAGGAGATAGAACGACTAAGGGACAACGTATGGATACCACGACGCGTAAATAGGCCCAGTCACGTGAACTGTAGATGTGGGGGCGTGATCTAAACTTCGATACTTCGACGGGGACAACAAAAAAACCACGAAGCTACGGGTCAGCGCATCGCATAGGAGAGTCGGGGCCGATGAAATGAAGACAAGAAGGAACTGCAATTTTTATGGAGTTGATCCGGCCATGGCTCTCGTGATCATTGGTTCGCAGCAGCGCGAGATAATCGTACAGTAATATAACCGTACGGTAATACAAGGAGAAAGAAAGTGTTTATGACCTGACAATTAGATGTCAGTACGGTGAATATAGAGCCCTTCGTATCTGTTCAAAAGGAAATAAGGTAAAGGGGGAAATGCTAGCCATAACATCGGCTATGCGTGTGACTGATCTCGTTGAAGTTACTCTCCGCCTGGGACTTGAGCACGTCACACAGGCGAATGGTCCGACCCCCCAGTGGGGGACACAGGCAAATATTCAAGTTCCATCATGACGGTAGTCGCCTCGTTTGGTGAGGGTAGCCCGTGGGCAGACCCAACATGTGCCAAGCCCGGCGTATCGTTAGTACCGGACATCGCCGCAGACGTATCTATCTGCGGCACAGGCATCTGAGATAGAGAAGTATCAATGTGCGGCGTGGGCATTTCGATTATCTGCGGCCAAAGGCTCCCCAGGACGGGCTCCATTGCGTGCTTGACCATCTCGAAACTGTCCGCAGCTTGCGCCTGTATCCGAGCCACAGTCTCAAGCACATACTCTGACGGCATCTGCGTCCGTGTCCGCGTTTGTGCCACCACTTGTTCCCGTGCCTGTGTCAGCGCCACTTGCACGAACTGCATATATGCGTCACGGAATGCCTCGCGTTGCGACGTCGCAACACTTGCGATGGGATCCCGTGCTATTATCTCGAGAGTGAGTGTGATGAGGTCCTGCTGTGCAGCAGGCACGAACGCGGGCGACGCCCTGTCGCCTTGCTGATTAAACATACCGCGGCCAGTGCGGTACTCTTCCGTATGCCGCATATCGAAGAGTCCCCGGCGCTCCCGGCGGATCGACTTCGCGTTGTCGGACGTCCACCACTGCGCGTTCATGTTCCGTAGCGTCTCCTTGATACCCGCGAAGAAGCCCTCGATATTCTGCAGCCGCGCGTTGTCACTGTGGAAGTCATAGTTGGAAACATTGCCGCCATATGCACCGGCGCCAATACGGAGTTGCTTAGCCAGGAATTGCTCGCCGGTGATGTCACCCTCTGTGACGTTGTGGGTTACGAAATTGTCTAGCACATGTGGTGGGTTGATCATGAAGGCAGAGATAACCGCCGCGGCACACCGGACGGAAAGCGCGACGTCCGTGTCGGATGTATTCCACAATTCGTCTATGACCGCCAGCGAGTCGGGTGAGATCAGCAGCGGTAGGATCTTCAGGTAGTAGTCGTTTCCCGCGAAGAAGGGCGCAAGCACTTCGCGGATTGCACCAGGGATGTAGTAGAGAGCCCTCAGGCAGGCACGAGTTCTTTGTTTCTGGACGGATTCCGGAAGCTTGCCTGTGAAGGTTCGCTGTGCCAGCTGAATGATGCTCCACGGGAGCGACGTGTGAAAGCTTGTTGGTCCAGGTAAGACCGCAAGGACGGGGAAAATGTGGCGTGTTATGATTACATCATCATTATCACGCGCGGTGAAGGCCTCGGACTTATACAGACCGGGGATCCCAGCGACAAATTCTCCCAACTCGTGGTCTTGATCGAGCCGGCTGAGCGTCCAGACGAGCGTTTTTTTGTATATATCCATCGACAGGCGTTTAGCCGACTTCTCGAGCTTGGATATCATGCCTTCCGATAATGACTTGGCCTTCTTCTCATACCGGCGACGGAACGAATTGACCATGCTCCCGTTAACTGTACCCCAGCGGTCGTGCATCTCCTTTGCACCACGATAGAGGGCCGAAAAGAGGGTGAGTGATAACGTTTGAGCGATGTACCAAAGGGCTGACGTGGTGGGCGTGTAGTAATAAGGACAGTCACGAGTGATGAACGGCACCAGAGTGAGGGCAATATACGAGACGGCGGAGAATCCGACGATTGCGACGGTGATATATGCGACAACGTAATTAGCGATGAAGGCAAAGACGACCAGTCCAGCGAAGAATAGGAACACGGATATGTGAAGAAGGAAAGGCAGTATCTCGAAGAGCCCGATGATGCCAGACTCACGTGTGCCTCGGATTAAGTACTCTCGCACATGGGCATGGACATGGGGGGCATAATCTCGTCGAATTATCTGACGGTATCTGCGGGTCCATTCTTTCAAAAGCGTAGCAGCGAGTGCACACGTGAGACTGAGCACGAGGCTGAGGAACCAGATCGAGTTGACAATTACCACCGAAGCGGAGGGGGAGAAAGAAGTTTGGGCTGGGGTGGGATTGGTAGTGGCGTTGGGAAGTTGTTGGGATATCCGTTCGAGGAGGGACCAGGTGATGACATTAGGATCTTGTTGCAAGTTCGGGTAGCTCATGGTGATAAAAGTAGCCACCGTAGCAGAGAAAATGCCAGTCTGGAAAGCGTAAGGACTTGTAAGCTTACGACAGCCGTCATGGTTGGGGCAAGCGGAAGCGTACAAAAACGAGGATGGCATCTGCACCTCCCTCCCAATTCTTCACATTTTCGTCGTCAAACTTCATTGCACGGGTGGTATACATAGAGAAGATGGCTCCAGAAAGGTCACTATAGGTAGTTTCCTTCGGACTGGAGGTATCATCGCCCGCGTTCTGTGATTTTTGTGGGGAAGTCATAATGGGCACTGGCAAATGATGGGGAGTCAGTTCCAAGTGGGAGCGAACAAGCAGAAACTGCGAGTGCAAATTTAATATACTGCACCAAGCGCTCTGCATTAAGTCTGTCAAGATAAGAGCTCTGGTTCTTTTGCCCGCGATGGGTAGATGAAGGGCAGGTGCAACTTCCAATACTGATACTGATACTATCACATTTGACTATACTTGGTGCGTCCGCATACCCAGATCAGATCCACACGACGCCGGACATTTGACAACTTGTTTCGCAGTGTATTCCAATTCGGTCGCTTACTGTGTATACCGAAATCAGATTGATCAGATTTCTGCCTGGATTTCTGCAACTGAATTGGAGCACATTGTGAAGTGCACATTGTCAGGAGAGCATCCGACCTCACTAACTTACTGTAAGCCAAAGAAACAATTGTTATATTTTTCGGCTGTCACTAGATACGAGAATATGTGTCGGGCGACACCGACGATATGAAATATCATTCCAACTGTCATTCCATTCATGGCCTGGTCGCTGTGACAAGCGCTGTGGTCCATCCCTGAACCATAATTTCCAAAATATCAGCAGTGACTCGGACCACGTGACTAAGCGCCCCCCATACACTCTCGCACAAGCTTTCGCATGCTTTTGTCGGAAGAACGGAAATAGAAGATGGAACAGCTGGTCACCCCCTCATTGAATTTGCCTTTTTCATCATAGGGGTCCCCCCGGTTATTCCTTACTATCTTACTATTTTCGTTGGTGCTTATATGACACAAGTTACACGAAATACAAGTGGGTTTACATTTGTTTTTAAACTGGGGCACGAATCATATTCCGCCTGATCCAAGTCGTCGAATCAAGCATCATACACTCCCATGATTCATGTCCACGTTAGACCCAAATGGCTTGAAGACTCCGCGCAGGCACCGTGACGCCACCATTTTCACACCTTATGTGGTCTCATGACCGGGAGGAGCGCGCGGTCTCTGGGCGGAGACTGAACTTGAGTGACGTCCGTGGGAGGACTGCTGCAGTCATCAGCTTTATTATAAAGTATGGACTTGCACCAGTGCGTGAGAGTGGAGTATAACGAGGATAGGAGAGTGTTCGTGGAAGACCACGTAGATGTACTTCAAGTAAAGTTATGGCAAGCTGTATGCATGTATTCAAGGCAACAAAGAAAATGTTTGTCTGGTCTTACCAACGCGTGTGCAGACAGAAATCGAAATCCAACCTGGGACTTGAGCACGTCACACGGGTGAATATCCCGACTCCCCAGCGGGGGATCCACGCCATGCTGAGGATGATGATACCGAATATCGGAAGGGAACGGCTACAGTTGGCGAAGGTGGCAACTTTTCATTATATCCGGCATGCGTTGGGGCTGACCCGTCGTCGGACGTGGCTGACACGAGCTGCGGCACAGATGTCTGAGATGGAGATGATGTATCGTCGTGCGGCGTAGGTATTCCGACTGTCTGCAGCTGAAGGCTCTGCACGACGGGTTCCAGTGTGTGCTTGACTACCTCGAAACTGTCCGCAGCTTGCGCCTGTATCCGAGCCAGAGTCTCGAGCACTGATCCTGGTAGCACCTGCGTCCGAGTCCGCGTCTGCGCCACCACTTGTTCCCGTGCCTGTGTCAGTGCCACTTGCACGAACTGCGTGTATGCGTCACGGAATGCCTCGCGTTGCGACGTCGCAACATTCGCGACGGGATCCCGCGCCAGTATCTCGAGAGTGAGTGTGATGAGATCCTGCTGCGCCGCAGGCATGAAAGCGGGCGACCCCCGGTCGTCTTGCTGGTCAAACGTGCCGTGGCCAGTGCGGTACTCTTCCGTATGCCGCATATCGAAGAGCGCCCGGCGCTCCCGACGGATCGAGTACGCGTTGTCAGACGTCCACCACTGCGTGTTCATGTACCGTAGTGTATCCTTGATGTCCGCAAAGAAGCGCACGATATTCTGCAGCCGTGCACCGTCGCTGCGGGGGTGGTATTCAGGAATGACACCGCCATCCGCGTCGGCACCAACTCGGAGTCGCTTATCCAGGAATTGCTTGACGGTGTTGTCGTCCCCGATGAAATGGACGTTGGGAGTTACGAAATTGTCAAACGTACGATGCGGGGGGGTGATCATGAATGCGGCGACCACCGCCGCGGCACACCGAACGGATAGTGCGACGTCGACATTGGGTGTATCCCACAGCTCGTCAATGATCTCCAGCGACTCTGGTGAGTTTAGCAACGGTAGGATCTCCAGACAGTAGTGCTTCCCCACGGCGTAGGACGCGAGTACGTCGCGAATTGCGCCAGGGATGTAGTAGAGAGCCCTCAGGCAGGCCCGAGTTCTTCGTTGTTGTACGGATTTCGGAAGCTTGTTTGTGAAAGCTCGCTGTGCCAACTGAATGATACTCCATGGGAGCGACGGATGAAAAACCCGTTGGTCCAGGTAAGACCGCGAGAACGTCGCAAATAGTGCGCTGTGCGTCACCGTTATCGCGCGTGGCGATGGCCTTGGACTCACAGAGGCCGGGGATCCCAGCGACAAATTCCTCCAACTCGTGGTCTTCGCTGATCCAGTGAAGTGTCCGGACAAGCGTATTTTTGTATATGTCCATCGAAATACGTTTAGCCGAGTTCTCCAGCTTGGATATCATGCCCTCCGAAAAGGACTTGGCCTTGTCATTGCGCCAGCGATGGAATGAATTGACCGCACTCTCGCTAAATGTACCCCAACGGTCGTGAGATTGCTTGGCACCACGATAAAGGACCGAAAAGAAGGAGAACGGGATTATTTGAGCGGAGAACCAAAGGACTGACGTCAAGGGCGTGTAATAGGGACAGTCATGAAAGATGAACGGCATTAGAGTGAGGGCGATATACGACATGACGCAGAAGCCGACGATTGCGACGGTGACATATGCGACGGTGTGATTGGCGCGAAAGGCAAAGGCAACAAGTCCGGCGAAGAATAGGAACACAGATACGAGAAGAAGGAAAGGAAGCATCTCGACGAGCCCAAAGATGCGGAACTTGCGTGCACCTCGGGAAAAGTACTCTCGGATATGGGCACGGACATGAGGTGCGTGGTTTCGTTGGATCATCTGGAGGTATCTGCGGGCCCATTGTTGCAACAGCGTGGCCAAGATCGCGCATGTGAGGCTAAGCACGAGGCTGAGGAACCAGACCGAGTTGATAAATACTACCGACCCAGGAGGGTCAAAGGAACTACGGATGGATGTGTTCGAAATTCCGCTGGTATCATTGCTGGTTGTGTTGGAAAGTTGTTGGGATATCTGCGCGAGGAGGGACTGGGTGATGATATTAGGGTCTTGCTGCAAGTTCGGGTAGCTGATGGCAATGAAGGTAGCCACCGTGGATGAGAAGAGGCCAGTCTATATATGAAGGAAATAAGAAAATGACAATCCTCGGGGTTGGTGTAGTGCGGAAGCGTACAAAAATGAGGATCCTGTCCGCAACTCCTTTCCAATTTTCCACGTTGTCCTCGTCCAATTTGTGTGCCTGAGCGTTATACATAGAGAAGATGGCCCCAGAGGAGTCACTATATGTCGCTTTCTCCGGACTATCATCCCACTTCACGTTCTGGGACGGACTTTCTTGCTGGGCGACGACTTCACTCATGATGGTGGTGCAGATGCATGAACAACGCCGCGGCCTCGTTTATCTATCCAGCTTCTTAGCCTAAAATGGCATTTTTTCTTCCTTCTGAACCGCCCACGCGAGTCGGCGTGATGCGACCAACACGAGACTCCCGTTCGCACTTGCAATCAAGCTTGTGACTATGTATCACGATATTTAGGGGTGCCATATCTGCATTTTTCGTGGTTATAAAGGAGTCAGGACTGCTTAGTATTTTAAAACGTGTATTATTACATCACGTGGCACGACGTTTCAGTTGTTGATACGTTGATCGCCCTTGTATTTCCCACAGGGTTTACACTCATTTCCTCCAGTAAATTACTACGAGGACTGAGGGTAAATCTCGTCCGCTACTCCCTGTACACAGTTATTGACTAGACTACTATTAGCCCGTCCCTCGCCCGCGAACTTTTGAACGGCGGCGCTGCCTCGATGCTCAACACGGGCAGGTAATCATCCGTCAGGGACGGACTGGCAATGCTTTATAATAAATTAAGTTGATAAAATGGCATGGCGCCCTGCAGTAAATGTGTCGAGCTTTGACTCAGAGGAAACCTCACGCCCTCAAAGGCCCCAAAGGTAGGGGTCACAACAAATGACTGCCTCCCTCGATTCACCCTTAGACCTCGTACCCCGCCCCGCCCCGCCCCGCGCCCAACCAACGGCCGTGGGCGTTCGAGCCGTGGCACCGCACCACGCGGTCCTCTTGCGCGAGCACGAGGGCGGCCACCGACACGTGCCACCTCCACTCAGACTGACAAACACGCGCATCAGTCGCATAGCCCCCGTCTACATATCCCGGGGCGCGATGCGACAGCGAGGATGGCGAGCGCTACGGCGCACGTGGCAGGTCGCGCGTCAGTTCCACATTCATGCGCGGCGTGCCTGCGAGCATATCAGCCCACACTGCGTAGAGTATCTTGCGGATCGGGTCGGTCGAGGCTTGTCGGGCTATTCCACGAGTTGTTGGAGTGGCGCGTGAGGCCCTAGAGTACGCGCGCGAGGTCATGATGCCGCTCAGGCACAAGGTCCTGCATCTCTGGCTCCACTCGGAACAGAGACGCAGGTGAGTATGAAGGCCGCGGGGGCAGTTGGCGAGCCTTGGCGAGAGCCCGCGCTGCTGGGCGGACTTGTCCGAGCGGCCGTGCAGGAAGGGTGCCGACTCTCAGGGCATAGTAGCGCCGGCGGGTAGGCAAGACGGAGAATTGGGGTGTGAGAGACGAGAACTAGACGCGGGTATAATATATTGCTCATCCGAATGTCATCGGGAACTCTGCGTGGAGACGGGGAGACGGTTCCGTTTTCCTTTCAGTCAATTATGGTTCTGAAGTGAGCATGAGTACGAGAAAGTGGCCGTGGTTGATGATCGGCCCGGGAGTGTTATCGTTATCTCCGTCGGGAATTTCGGCTTCTTGTAAGTTACCGTGGCCGAAAGGCTTATCGTAGATCCCTCTGACTCGTCCGCCATTCCGCACCCTATGCCCACTTGATCAAGAACACCCCCCACAATTTCCACCTCCAAGACCCTCCTATTATATATGCTAGAGTCAGAAATATATTCTCTACTACACCGATGAGCTCTTCAAAGACAGTCCTCGAGCCCAGTCGTACCACGCAACTTCACACCCGCATCTTTGGCCGCGGGAGCAGCAGAGACACTTCTTCCCCCCATCCCGGCGAGTCCCCACTCGTCATCCTCCGCGTGCAGGTCATCTCCTGCCAGAACCTGGAATCAAAAGACCGCAACGGCTATAGTGATCCGTGCGTCCGCCTACCTGTCGTTATCTTACAACGTCGCTTTACTGACTTTTTTTTTTCTCCTCCTCCCTGCTCCTCCCGTTTATGCAGCTTCGTGACCGTCTCTATCTTTGGAAAACAGTTCAGTACGCCAGTGTGCAAGCGCAACCTTAATCCCATATATGCACCAAAGGACGCGACGTTCGACTTCCCGGTTTACACGTCACTTGTGCACAAATTTGGAAGCACGCTCGAGTTTGTCGTCTGGGACAAGGACACGTTTGGAAAAGATTTTCTGGGCAAGTATGCGTTACCAGCAAACCGGTGGTTCAAAGGCACCGCGATCGCTTTTGACGATCGCGACAATCAGGTACGTCATTTTACTACCAAAGATAAGGTTAGCGATTTTTAACCCCTCCTCATCAGCACTTCTCCGTTACCCTCGGTTCTTCATCCTCAACTACGACCGCGCGTGGGACTATGTACATCAAAGTCGGTTTTGTCCAGCCCCCCAACTTGAGGAGTCTACCCGATTTCGAGAAAACCTACGACGCCTTGATGAACGTGAACCCTGATTCGGCTGCAGACAAAGACATCGTCGTGCTTCAGATCCACGGCGCAAAGAACCTTCCGAAGTGGCCCAATGGTGAGTTGTCGTTTGACTTCCAATGCCTCATCAACGCTGATCGGATCGCAAAAGTGACCCTTACGGGCTGGGATATGGACCCTTACGTGCAGGTGTCAATTGGAGGGGAGGTCAAATGTACCCGCGTCATCCAGCACTCGCGAGACCCGGTCTGGGATCAGCAGCTGCTCTTCCACGTGCGCGAGCACGACCTATCCCAACCAATACAACTCACCGTTTTCGACTGGGATAGGTTCACATCCGACGACTACGTCGGTGAGGCAGTAATAACTATCGAGTCCCTCCTTGAGGGGTCTGTGAAGAAAGACCTTAACACTTGGCTTTATCCTGACGAGTTGCAATCCATGATAAAGTTCGAGCTTCCTTTGACCCCGTCTAAGAAACCAGGGCGAGTTTATAAGCCTATTCCAACCATTACATTCTAGTAAGTGCCGTGGTGCTACACTTGTAGGTGGAGAATCGAGTGCTGATGCTCTCCTGTGCTCAGTGCAAGTTATCAGTCGTCCGTCGCGCTACAGAAATAGGTGGGGAAAAAGTTATAACACGAACTGTACGCAAACGATCTCGCGCGGAGAGTGCATCAAATCCTCAAGTTTCCTGGCTCGGCGCCTTCCAGCTCGACGATCGACTCATGTCCTCAAATACAAACGCCGCCGCTACGCATTGACACAGGCAATTATCAGGCAATGCCTGAGGATGGGACAGGCTTTCGTCTGCAATGTGCACTCCTTACCGGAGTGGGCGTAGGATACCCTGTGTTCTGGGATGCCACCGTGTCCTCTTTCTCGATGGATTCCGCATCTACACGAATCGCGAAGAAGGTTCTACTAGATGGAAGGGGAAGATAACGGTTTTTTGAGGAGGACACATAGGACACGCATAAAAATAGTGAGAAGTGCTACATAGGGTTTTGTACTCCAACGCGCACGGAAAATGGAAACCAAAAAAAAAAAAAACGAATCGAGAAGAACTTTTTTTTTTTTTTTTGGAAAAGCGATGTATTAGCTAGCAAGAGATAGTAACTAGGTTACCTAACAGTTCTACCTAACGCGCTGATGCGAACCTCAGAGGCTCGAAAACGGGGAAAAATGCATTTGCGCACACCCTGGGATAGGGTAGTGTGGGGCTCAAGTGCTTAGGATCTATCCGTAGGAACCTACTACCCACTAAAAAACCACGTTTCGATTGGTCCAGTCTTCTGGGAGGTCGCGGTGCCTCTTGTACAATGCTCTTTCCCATGTTTCGGTTATAGTGTCTATGTAGATTTTCTTTCTCAGCACTTTCGTCGCTGTCGTTATGTCTTCAGATAATCTCCTGTTTATCAGTTTAAGTATTGTCGCTGTGTTGCATGTTCTCCGGTTACCGGAAGGGAAGGTAATATGAGTGGTGCCCAGGTCTACCCGAGTGCCGGTTTCGACGTGTCCAGTTGTCATTGGCTGGAAGTCTGTACTGTTCTGGTGGGTTGGGCTACAATTAACTTTTGTTTCTGTCCTATTTTTATTTTCGAGGGGGTCGCCCTCTGTCTCCACATAGGGGTTCTTAGTATTTGTGAAGGGGGGGTCCCGTAGGTATGCACGAGGGGGAGCCTCTAGGTATGTGTGAGGTAGGTATGTGGTATATGCGAGTGGATTATCCTCCAGGAAAGTGACTCGGAGGGGGGTTCTCCTCTAAATATGTGTGAGGTGGTGCCCTCTAGGTATGCATGAGGTGGTGCCCTCAGGGTATGTGTGAGGTAGTGCCCTCTGGGTATGCGTGAGGTGGTGACCTCTTGGTACGCGGGGGGGTGCCCTGGTGTGGGAAAAACCGCCCATGGTGGTGGTTGCGGTTCAAGCCCCCCCGAATCGAGAAGAACTCTCGCATTAGCTTGCGTAGCACTCCCGGGCCGCCACCATGAACCTCACCCGGCGCGCCGCACGCAGCACGTCAACTTTCCACCGTTGTGGTCAACGAGCGCCGCGATGATGGGTATCCCAAGCGTGATGGCGCCAAGGTGCGCGCACTCGGGTCACGCAGCAGTGAGCGTAAAAGGTGCAGGGTATACAGAGCACTCGTGAGCACATCGCTCAGCGCTGGGTTGAGCGCCTCAGGGATCGGCTCGTTCAAAAAGCCCTATGGACCTATGGACTGGCGAGCGGCGAGCCCCTCCTTGGTGATCGATGATCGGCTGAATGTGCAATGTGACGAACTTTGGTGCGGTTAGAGGCTCTGTTTCGTCTTATCTCTATGATCGGGTATCAGTTCTCGAATAGTGCGAGTCGGGGTCGATGAAATGAAGACAATAAATAACTGCAAATTGTAGGTGGTCAGGTCATGGCTCTTGTTGCCATCGAGTTGCACCAGCGCGGGACAATCTCACACTGGCAGTAACACAAGGAGAAGTAAAATGTTCATGTCAAAGCACAGTACGATGATACCAAGGCCTTCGTATCTGTTGAGAAGGAATCGAGACAAGGGAGTATACCAGCCGTAACATTGGCTATGCATGTGACCGATACACGATTTCGTCACGGACGAGATACTCGTAACTGCGGAACGTATCAGGAAGCTACGTAATTCGGCGAAATACTCCCTTACGGTGAGATGGACGGCGGGACGTGTAGGCATAGGGGGAAACGAGGAAGTGGACGGGGAAGCGAAAAAAGGCAACAGAAGGTCTGACCTCGGACAAGAAGACGCTCCCCCCGCTCCTCCGGAAACCGTTAAAACACAACAGGTCGGCCCTTAGACAGCAGAACCAAAGCAAACTCAAGGACCGTTGAAATAAGGAATAGAGTGCATCATCGCGTGCCAACAAAATAAAGGCCATAGATCCATCTCTCCCCTCGAGCAAATGCTTAAATCTGATAAACGACGATAGACTATCCAGAGCGGATGTAAGCCGCATATACCAGCTGAGGGCGGGACACATCCCGCTGAATGAATACCTAGAGCGCTTTAAACGGGCGGACAGCTCAAGATGCCCCGCCTGGCCTGAGGCTGCGGGCACCCAAAGGAGAACGTTCAGCACTTCCTATTGGACTGCCCGGCATATGCGCACGAACGTTGGGCCTTGCTCAGACATTGCAAGTCGAAGCACCCAAAGCTGAAGGACATATTGAACAACAGCAAAATGATGGTCCCGATAGCAAACTTCGTGCAAGCCATGGGAAGATTCGACCAAAAAATGGACGAAACACCGAGAAGCAATACCACTCCGAAAAAGGCGCACCCAGGACCACAACAATCGCGCCAATGACAAGCCCCACGTATCGACGGGCAGGCCATATGCCCACTCAAGGAATGAAGAGGACTCTGAGAGATGAGGCCGAGCAAGTCACGGAGGCGAAATCATCCCGTGCGAACACACACAAAACTTCAAGCACAACGCGACTGACTACTCCACCCCGCTTTGTCTAGCAAGGTATGGACGGTTCGTAATAGGTAGATCGTGAATAAGTAGTATGTGAGCAACAAGAACGTGTGCGCGCGGTGTCTGCACGAGAAGACAACGCCTTCGAGCGCATAAGTACAGGTGAAGACGCTATGTAACGAACAAAAAAAACTCACCTCAGCTATTGCGCACACTAGAAGGCAAAAGCTGAGGGACTATACGACTGGTATGGATGGCTTATATAAATGTAAGGAATGAAACTGTATAGTAGGAAGTTTTATGCTCTGCTTCCGCAGAGCGACGAGATAACGAACTGAATCCGCGGACATCTGGTACGACCGGGAGGGGATACGGGACGACGGCCCGGACATCCAAACAAGTGGAAAATACGAAACACGAGACGCGGGTTTGCACCACACTCGTATGGAACAAAAATGATACGAATCAATTGAAGGATAATTTCACAAATAGGATATTCCAACACTTTGGCGCGAAATGGCGCCTCAGCCCACTCAACACTTGACGAAATGCAAAGCTGCTCCAACAGGGGCGGGGAGGTTCTAGATAGAAGGGCAGAGAGCAATATTTGGAGGAGGACTTACGAGGCATACATAGGCATACACTGTGAAGTGCTACATAGTGTTCTGTACCTCAACACGCACGGAAATGGATCAAAAAAAAAACACGATTTCGTCACTCCCCGCCTGGGACTTGAGCACGTCACACAGGGGAATCGCCCAACGCCCCAACGGCGGCCTCAGGAAATGCCGAGGATGACGACGCCAGATATTGCAAAGAGGGAGTGGCTTCAGTTGGCAGAGGCGACGACTCTTGGGAAAGTCTAGCACGCGCTGGGACTAGTTCATCGTCGGGACGGATCGTCGCCGCCGCCGCCTGGGCTGGTTCTATCGGCGGCACAGGCATCTGAGGGGGAGATGTATTGTTGTCCGGCGTGGGCATTTCGACAGTCTGCGCAAGTTGAAGGCTCTGCACGACGGGTTCGAGCGTGCGCTTGACCACCTCGAAACAGCCCGCGACTTGTACCTGTATCCGAGCCAGGGTCTCAAGCAATGACCCTGGCAGCGCCCACGCCTGTCCCCGCGCCTGTTCACGCGCCTGTTCACGCGCCTGTATCAACGCCACTTGCAGGAACTGCGTATATGCGTTACGGAATGCCTTGCGCTGCGGCATTGCGACACTTGCGACGGGATCCCGCACCAGTATCTCGAGAGTGAGTGTGACGAGGTCCTGCTGCGCGGCAGGCACAAACGCGGGCAATGCCCGATCGCCATGCTGGTCAAACGTGCCCAGGCCAGCGCGGTACTCTTCCGTATGGCGCGTGTCGAAGAGCACCCGGCGCTCCCGGCGGATCAAGTCCTCATTTTCGGACGTCCACCACTGTGTGTTCATGTCTCGTAGTGTGTCCTTGATGTCCGCGAGGAAGCGCATGATGTTCTGCAGCCGCGCGTTGTCGCTGTGAGGGTGGTAATCAAGATCTCCGCTGTTGTCCGCGTCGGCATCAATACGGAGTCGCATAGCCAGGAACTGCTTGCCGGTATTTTCATCCCCGATGAAACCGACGTCGGAAGAATTGTCAAGGGTACGATGAGGGGGGGTGATCATGAATGCGGCGACCACCGCCGCGGCACACCGAACGGATAGCGCGACGTCGTCATTTGGCACGTCCCACAACTCGTCAATGATCTCCAGCGACTCTGGCGAGTTCAGCAGCGGTAGGATCTCCAGCCAAAAGTGCTTCATCGCAGCGTACGGTGCGAGGATGTCGTGAATCGCGCCGGGAATGTAGTAGAGCGCCCTCAAGCAGGTCCGAGTTCTTAGTTGTTGGATGGGTTTCTGAAGCGTACTTGTGAAAGCTCGTTGTGCCAGCTGAATGATGCTCCACGGGAGCGACGGGTGAAAGCTCGTTGGTCCAGGTAAGGTCGCAAGAACATCGCGAATGGTGCGCTGTGCGTCACCGTTGTCGCTCATGGCGAGGGCCCGGGACTCATACAGACCGGGGATCGCAGCGACAAATTCGACCAACTCATAGTCCTCGTTGAGCCATTGAAGTGTCCGGACGAGCATGTCTTTGATCGAAAAGCGTTTGGCCGAGTTCTCGAACTTGGATATCATGCCTTCCGACAAGGATTTGGCCTTGTTCTTATGCCGGTAACGGAACGATTTGACCGTGCTCTCGCTAATTGTACCCCAACGGTCGTGCAATTGCTCCGCACCACGATAGAGGACCAAAAAGTAGGAGAGTGGTACCATTTGAGCAGAGTACCAAAGGGCTGACGTGAAGGGCGTGTAATAGGGACAGTCATGAGAGATGAACGGCATCAGAGTGAGGGCAATATACGAGAGGGTGCAGAATCCGACGGTTGTGAGGATGGTATAGGCGACAATACGATTGGCAAGGAAGGCAAAGACGACCAGTCCGGCGAAGAACAGGAACACGGACACGGCAAGAAGGAGAGTCAGTGCGTCGACGAATTCGAAGATGCGGAACTTGCGCGCGGCTCTGGAAAAGTAATCTTGAATAATGATACGGACAAGGGGTCCTTGATTTCGTTGAACTATCCGACGGTATCTGAGGGCCCATTGTTGCATAAGTGTAGCAATGAGCGCGCATGTGAGACTGAGCACGAGGCTGAGGAACCAGACCGAGTTGACAAATACCACTGGAGCGGAGGGGGAGAAGGAACTTTGAGTGGGCGGACTCGGGGCGGGACTGGTACCGTTGGTAGTGGCACTGGAAAGTTGTTGAGATATCTGTGCAAGGAGGGACTGGGTGGTGACGTTGGGATCTTGTTGCAAGTTCGGGTAGCTCATGGCGATAAAAGTAGCCACCGTAGAAGAGAAAACGCCAGTCTGGAAAGCGTGAGTGGTTGTAAGCGCACGATGGTCGTCATGGTTGAGGCGGCGCGGAAGCATACAAAAACGAGGATACCATCTGCACCTCTCCTCCAATGCTCCACAGTTTCGTCGTCAAGATGTCGTGCACGGGCGGCATACAAAGATAAGATGACACCAAAAGGATCAGGGTGACTTGATTGTTGCATAATGGGGATGTTGTGAATTCGGTTCCAAGTTGGAAGCGCACAAGCGACCTGAGAAATTGCAATAGCGCGTATTTATATAAACACATTTCGCATCAAGCGCTCTGCATCGTCTGTCAAATCGAGGGCTACGCTTCTATTGCCGGCGATGGGTAAATGAAGGGCAGGTGCAACCCCTAATTCAGATGGACCATTTGACCATTCTTGGTATTATAATCACCGACCTGTCAAATCAAATCTGAGGAGCGCAACTGACCTCTCTTCGAATCGATGCCATTTCAGTCCTCTCGCATTCCAGACTGGCCTTTCTTCTCAACAGTGACTACGTTCATTGCCATCAGTTACCAGAACTTGCAGCAAGATACCAACATCATCACTCGGTATCTCCTCGCACAGATATCCCAGCAACTTTCAAACGCGGTATCAGTACCGTAGCAAGTACTTCCTTCCAAAGTTCCTTCGCCCCTGCCGTACCGGCGGTATTTATCAACTCGGGTTGGTTCCTCAGCCTCGTGCTCAGTCTCATCTACGTGCTCATGACTACACTTTTGCAACAATGGGCACGCAGGTACTTCAAAAGCACATCGCACCCAACGTCCGTGCCCCGTATCAGAGAATATTTTGTGCAAGGCGCGCGCAGGTTCCGCATCTCTGCCCTCGTCTTTGTGCTGCCCACCTTTCTTCTCGTCTTTGTTCTTCGCAGGGCTTGCTGTCTTTGCAATTCGCGCGAACCACGTCGTCGCGTATTCCACCCTCGCAATCGTGACGTCACGTTTCCTCTCTTATATTACTCCCACTCTGATGCCCTCATTAACCATGATTGTCCCTACCAGTCGCCTCGGGCGACCCCTCTTTGGTTCTGCGCTCAAGTAATCTCGTCTCTCCACTTCTCCATTGCCTATTATTGGGCAAAGGAATTGCGCACACTGAGAAAATTGCGTGGTGTAGTTACCGAGGATATGGTCAAGTCTTTGTCAGGAGGCATGATGTCCATGCTTGGGATCTCGGCCAAATGCGTCTGGATGGACGCATGCAGACTGGCGCTGGATGCTCGACCAACTTGATGGCGATCACGGGTTGGAGGAATTTGACACGGAGATCCCCGAGCTGTGTAACTCTGAGGCCCTCGCCCTGCGCATATCTGTCGGCACGCGTAGAGTGTATTGCGGATAGGCTCGTTGGGCAACTTTGAATGTCACAGGCTTAGTTTGGCATGAGACCTCAGACACGAGGTCCCGCAACTCTTGCTCGCACTCTGAACAGAGGCGCGGGTGGCATATGAAGGTTGTGGGGGCAGTTAGCGAACCTCGGCTCGAGCCCGAACCGCGGGGCGGACTTTTCCGTGCGGCCATGCGGGAGAAGCGCAGACTCGCAGGGTAAGTTGACCGTGCGGCGCAACGCCACAAGAAGAGGAGCTGTGGAAGGCAAGTTTCTCGTACAACCTTCATCGGGTACTCCGCGCGGAGGCGAGGATATCTACACTGCCCCACATACTTCCCCGCACCTCCCCCAGATGGCTGGTACTTTGTATTCGGAGTCTGTTACTACCGCCAGGGATATCAGCCTCATTGCACCATGGGTCCATGGGAGATTAGCTATATGCAAGCTGACTTTTGCCTCGTTTCTGCCTCGTGTCCGCCGCACTGCGGCCTATGGCTATTTCGTCAAAAACACCCCCATGACTTCCACTTCCTGGACCCTCTATGGGGAAGAGGTTAAACGTATGAGCGTCATCCGGCACTCGCGATACCCAGTTTGGAATGTCTTAATCCTCATCATTACTCAAGCGCGTACAATTTCCGATGGATCTAACACCAAAGGCGCGTGGGCGTAGGCCAGGAAGAGGCGAGGACCGTCTTACTGGCTGGTGGCGCATCGCGAGCCCCTCTGGCAGCGTAGACGACAAACCCCTAGAGTGACTGTACGGATCGCATCAAAATGTGCACGACGACGGGGAGTTCAAGTTCTCGATTAGTGCGAGGTCCTGTGAGGACCAAACCATGGTCCAAGGAGCAGCGTTGGGGAAGGTGCGATTCGAGTCTGAGAAGTGTGACAGAGGGGAAGTTGGAAGGCTGGGATAAAGGAGATCAATAAGGAGACCATGATGAGAAGATCTACTGCAGTTGGTCAATCGTTGCAATTCTCTCGGCCCTGAGTGGTTCCCCGGGCCCGGATCGCACTTATCCGTCGTATCAAGCTTGATAAACAGCAGTCCTCGTGGCCACAGTTTTATCGATCTGAGCACGGTTATGAGTAAGTTCCGATTCTATGGTCTTGACCAAGATGTTGGTTGCTTTGATGGACCAGGCGGCATCTTACCTGCGATGAAAAAAAACACACGAAGCCAAGGATCAGCGCTTCGCACACGAGAGTCGAGGCCGATGAAATGAAGATAAGAAGCAAATGCTAATTGTGGGGTCGGGCTATGGTTCGCATAGTCATCGGCCCGCAGTAGCGCGGGACATTCGTACAGTAACGCAAGGAGAAAGAAGGTGTTTATGGGTGAAAATGTAAATGTCAGTACGGTGATACCGAGTCCTCCATATCTGTTGAGAAAGCAATGAGACAGGAAAATGTCAGCCGTAACATCAGCCACGCGTGTAGCCGGTACAAGACTTCGTTACTCCCCGCCCGAGACTTGAGCACGTCACACAGGCGAATCGCCCAACTCCCCGGCGGCGGCCTCACGGTGCCACGCTGAGGACGACGCTTCCGAATATGGCAAAGAGGGCATGGCATCAATTGGCTGAGGCGACAACTTCTGAGTAGATCCAGTATGCGCCGGGACTGGCACACTGTCGGGACGGGCCATCGGCGCAGCCGGGGCTGGTTCGGTCGACGGAACAGGCATCTGAGGCGGAGATGTGTTGTTGTTCGGCGTGGGTATTTCGACCGTCTGCAGCCGAAGGCTCTCCACGACGGGTTCAAGCGTGCGTTTGACCATCTCAAAACTGTCCGCGGCTTGCGCCTGTATCCGAGCTAGGGTCTCAAGCAATGACCCCGGCATCACCTGCGCCTGTCCCCGCGCCTGTTCCAGCGCTTGTGTCAACGCCACTTGTACGAACTGGATATACGCATTACGGAATGCCTCGCTCCGCGGCTTCGCAACATTCGCGACGGGATCTCGCGCCAGTATCTCGAGAGTGAGTGTGACGAGGTCCTGCTGCGCGGCAGGCACGAACGCGGGTGACGCTCGATCGCCTTGCTGGTCAAACCTGCCCAGGCCAGTGCGGTACTCCTCCGTATGACGCGTTTCGTAGAGCCCCCGGCGCTCCCGGCGGATCGATTCCGCATATTCGGACGTCCAAAACTGTGAGTTCATGTACCTTAACGGTTCCTTGATGTCCACGAGGAAGCGCATGATGTTCTGTAGCCGCGCGCTGTCGCTGCGAGGGTGGTAATCAGGAGCTCCGCCGCCGTCCGCGTCGGAACCAACTCGGAGTCGCTTATCCAGGAACTGCTTGCCATCGTTGTCATCCCCGATGAAGTGGACGTTGGGAGTTATGAAATTTTCAAGGGTACGACGAGGGGGGGTGATCATGAATGCGGCAACTACCGCCGCGGCACACTGGACGGATAGCGCGACATCGTCATTTGGCGTGTCCCACAACTCTTCAATGATCTCCAGCGACTCTGGCGAGTTCAGCAGCGGTAGGATCTCCAGGCAATAGTGTTTCCCCGCAGCGTACGTTGCGAGTAGGTCATGAATCGCGCCAGGAATATAGTAGAGCGCCCTCAAGCAGGTCTGAGTCCTTCTCTGCTGGATGGGTTTCGAAAGATTGCTCGCGATTGCCCGCTGTGCGAGCTGGATGACACTCCAAGGGAGAGGCATATGAGAATCGGTTGGCCCGGGTAAGACTGCGAGGACGGAGCGAATGTGGGGCAGTACGTCATCATTTTCGTGTGTGGAGAAGGCCCTGGACTCATACAGACAGGGGATCTCAGCGACAAATTCCTCCAACTCACGGTCTTGATCGAGCTGGCTGAGCGTCCAGACGAGCGTTTTTTTGTATATGTCCATCGAAATACGTTTAGCCGAGTTCTCCAGCTTGGATATCATGCCCTCCGAAAAGGACTTGGCCTTGTCACTGTGCCAGCGATGGAATGAATTGACCGCGCTCTCGCTAAATGTACCCCAACGGTCGTGAGATTGCTTGGCACCACGATAAAGGACTGAAAAGAAGGAGAGTGGGAGTACTTGAGCGAAGAACCAAAGAATCGACGTCAAGGGCGTGTAATAGGGACAGTCATGGAAGATGAACTGCATTATTGTGAGGACAATATATGAGATGATGCAGAACGCGACGATCGCGACGGTGGTATAGGCGACTGTGTGATTGGCGAGGAAGGCAAAGACGATGAGTCCGGCGAAGAACAGGAATATGGACACGAGAAGAAGGAAAGGCAACATCTCTGCGAGCCCGAAGATGCCGAACTTGCGCGCGCCTCGGGAAAAGTACTCTCGGATATGGGCACGGACATGAGGTGCGTGATTTCGTTGTATTATCTGGCGGTATCTGCGGGTCCATTGTTGCAAAGTGTAGCGATGAGCGCGCACGTGAGACTGAGTACGAGGCTGAGGAACCAGACCGAGTTGATGAATACCGCCGACGTGGCAGGGGTGAAGGGAATTTGGGTGGATGTACTTGCCGCGGTACTGATACCGCCGGTGGTCGCGTTTGAAAGTTGTTGGGATATCTGTACGAGGAGAGACTGGGTAATGGTGTTGGGATCTTGCTGCAAGTTCTGGTAGCTGATGGCAATGAACGTGGCCACCGTTGAGGAGAAAAGGCCAGTCTGGAATGTGAGGGGACTGTAAATAAACAATAATCGTTGAGAATGAAGGCGTACAAAAAGGAGGATCCCGTTTGCCTGTCCATCCCAATTATCCACATTTTCCTTGTCGAACTTCATTGCACGGGTGATATACATAGAGAAGATAGCTCCAGAAGGGTCACTATAAGTGATTTCCTCCGGAGAAATGATTTCCTTAGGGGCGGCAGTATCATCGCCTATATTCTGTGGGGGGGGTTGTTGCGGGAAAACCATTGTGACAACGTTGGGGGTGGGAGAGCGCAACTTGAAGCAGAAGTCCCGAGAGTGGATTTAATACAAGACACCAAGCGCTCTGCATCAAGTCTGTCAAGTTGACAGCTACGGTTCTTGTTCCCATGATGGGTATATGAAGGGCACAGCGAGACAATATCAACATTGACAGCACCGCTGATGATCGATGATCACCCGATCCCCTAATAGCTAGTACAGTGTCTTCCACTCAAAACCAGCAACTCCCACGGCCAAAATTGAGATTCTTAACTACTCATAATAAACACAGCTAATAAGTAGTATTATGACTGAATTGGTCTATGAATGAACAGTACTCTCAACCTATCTCGACACTTTGTGGAAATTTTCAAGTTTCAAAAATTTCGACGCCCAAAAGTGGACTTGAGTCGGAGTTTGTCGGAGTTCCATATATGGAAACCTGGCAACACCGGCATATGCATGTCAGTTGACAAGCAAACCACACGTTCATCCTCACGGTGGGTCCACATCGTCTGTGTGACCTATACTTTTTCACTGCATACTCAGCTTGTCATGCGTTGAGGCCTTTTTCTGTTGGTTGGGGAATGGTAGGTTGGGAGTTGAGGAAGCAAAGCATCAAAGTAGCACCACATACCTGTATGCATCCATGTACCACCAACTCTTACGAAAAGATGCATGGACTGTCTTCACTGGACAAGCATCAGGGATTTCGGGGACAATGTGCTTTGCAGTAGAAAAGGTGCCATTAGCGGCAGTGCAAAACCCTGCAGTGGGAAGGTGTGCATGAACACAGTGTGACTGAACTGGCACCCACTTAATAGTTTATTTTTTGTCGCCAAAAAGTGGACTGTCACGTGATTTTTAGGCAATGCCTGAAAATGCAGATTTACGCTAATTTGACTTAGTTCTCCTATCAAAATTTCAATTTGAGAACCTGAACCCCAAAATTGGGGTCAGCCGAGAGGTGCTGTGTCTTAGTGTAAGACACTGTATTTGAGAGAATATCATGGGTAAGTGAAGGATATAGGTGCGCAAGATCCTGCTTACTCCCGAGTTTGCTTGACAAGCAACGAGCAAGTTGACAGGTGCAACTCCCAATTCAAGTGGTCCATTTATCACATTTGACTATATGTGGTGCATCCTTTGCATCAGACCCATGAGGGGCGCATCTGACCTAGAATTGAATCCAATTGTTATAAAGTATTTCTACTGTAAATACAAGAATACATGTGTGGAAGCACTGACGTGAATCTAATTTTATATTATTCTGTTTGTAATGCCATCACAGGGGCGTTAAGTACGACGTGTACTTCTAAGTCCTCTAGTCAAGGGTTCTGGTAGAGCGAGTCGGTTAAGACTCAGTTCGGGGATGAATAAGAGTCGATCTAACTCAGAGAGCTTATCGACCTTAGTCAGAGAAAACTGGGCTCAGGCACGAAGGCGAGCAAAGGACTTAAGCGCAAAGGCAAGTCGAAGATGGGTTCGCGAGTACTGATGTGGTATTACACAAGAAGTCAGAACTGCTGTACAAGCCAGTCCAACTACGACCTATATACTAGTACAAGCCCTAAAGAGACAACAACAGGGCAACATAGTAGGTAAACAGATGGCGCCATGAGGAACACATGGGCGCAACAGGTATCGTATGGCGTCAGAGATAAGACAAGGGTCTGGGTCAACTATCAGTGACACGCGGTGGTCAGAGGACCAAGTGGCAGCCAATGCATGGCGTATAGTAGTCAGTCATGGGTCATCACAGAACGTATCATAGAAGCAGCAATCAATGTATAGTAAAGGCGCAATGCCTATCAGTCAAGAAGGGGATCACAGGGGACGTCAGGTGTGAAAGGGAGTTAAGGATAAGGAAGCGAGGCTGTCCATAAAGGCAGACGTGTGAGGGGTTTAAGTGTAGGATGATGTCGAGGGGGACAATGACAAAGAAAACAAAGATAAAGCTGTCCATGACGTACGTGGTGTGCGGGAATCGAGACGAGTCGCATGACACAGGGGAAAGAGTCGCAAAGATAGGAATCCATGGATAGAGAGACGCATGGCGTCAACTTCAGGGAAAATGAGTAGAAGTCCCCTTAGCAGTGCGTCGCAAGGCAAGAAATCGTAACACTGTTGACAGTTTGGCAGCAGTCGTTGTCTTGATCGCTGTGGTGATCCTCTGGACCATATGGAAATCAGCCGTGGCTGGGCCAGTCTATTCCCATACTTTTTGGCATGCTCTCCTTGTTTATCATGGAAGAATGGAAATTGGAGATGACAAAGCTATAGTCACCCCTCACCCCTTGGCCTTGCCCCACCTTCTTTGAGTTTGCTTTTACTTCATCATGGGGCCCATATTCCTTGCTATATTCGTTGGTGCTTACACGCCATACTCCAGTCAAAACATCCGCATCTGGTTAGTAGCGAAATCGTCTTCAACTGGGGCACAAAGTTGGTTTGATGACTTGGATCTGACTTAGATGTTTGCCGAGTCGGGTCACGCAACGGACATTCTGCAAGTATCAAACACACCCATGTTCCAGGTCCACGTTGGGCCCAAAACAGCTTGGAGAAGACTCAGCGCTGGTACCGCGTGACACCGCCACTTTCACATCCCATGACCGTCTTCGTACGGAGACTGAATTAATTTGATGTCGTGTCAGTCTGGTCCAGTACAGAGTCCAGTCCGTGGGAAGCGCGGGAGATCACTGGATAGCGACACAAACCGGTTCTAGAAATACGTAGAATACACTGAAAAATACACTCGTCTCCTTTGCAGGGGCTTCCTTAGGCTGCCGTATTAGTTTCATTTTCAAGGTGCCTGTGTGGGACATGAGATGGGGCGTCTCTGACGGTACCAGGAACGAAAGCCCGCCTTCAACGGTAGTGGGCACCCTAAACACCTCGGTCTTGTCCCCCCTAGTCCGCGCACCCCGTGTCCTTCCCAGCATGAGCGCATACACAAATTCACAAACAAGACTTCTATCCTCCGCTACGCGCCGCCCTCTTCCCTTTCCCAGTCAATGTGAGGTCACCTAGAATGGCACATCACACCAGTTCGGCCGGCGAATTCGAAAGGTCGTCCGTAGGAAGTGGTCGTGAGTCCCACTGACAACGAGGACATCAAGAGGGAGGGAGCTGACTCGGTTCCGCGGAGGCGTCGGCCTATGGGGAAATCCAGCAGGTGCCAGGACTAGCGCACTGTCAGCGACCGTCTCCGCCGGACAGGGCCCCCGGCGTGGTGGTAGGGTATGGAGAAGGACCATCGTGTGGCGTCAGTACGTCGTTCATCTGCAACTGAAGACTTTCCTGCGCCAGTCTGCAGCGCACGCGCAGCCATTTCAATACTGTCCACCGCTTCCGCCTGTGCTCAGTTCCAGAGACTGCAACATGACCTGTATCTGCGCCGGCGACGATGCCGGAAGTTGTTCCAACAACTCTCCCAGCAGCGTTGCCAGTAACTGTGAAAGCGAGCATACCAACGACACCGCCGGTGACCGGACAGGTGACTCTGCCCGCCAGGCAGCCCGCAGTACCGCCAGCAGTAGTGCTATTATCCCTGCGACAAACTGTGCGAGGGACTGTGCGAGGGACTGTGCCTGCGATTGGGCCAGAGGTTGTGCGAGCAACGGTGCCGGTAACTGTGCTAACGAGCGTGCAAGCCACTGTGACTGCAACGGTGCCAGCGATGGTGCCAGCAACTGTGCCAGCCATTGTGTCAGTGATTGTGATCGGGACTGTGCCAGTGACGGTTCCAGGCACTGTGCTAGCCACTGTGCCAGAGACTGCGACCGCGACGATGCTAGCGACTGTAGCAGCGATGGTGCCAGTGACGGTGGTAATGACGGAGCCAGCAACAGTTCCAGCGACTGTGCTAGCGCCTGTGACCGGGGTGGTGCTAGTGACGGTGCCAGCCACCGTACCAGCGATTGTGCCAGCAGTGGTGACAATGATGGTGACCGCGATGACGACCGGGATGGTGCTAGTGACGATTGTGATGCCAGCGACGGCGACCGTAGCGATGTCAGCGATGGTAAACGCGACGATGCCAGAGACGGTTCCAGTGACTGTGCCAGGGACTGCGGCAGAAACTGTGCCAGTAACTGTGGTACTTCTTCAGCCCGCGTCATTTGCACCGTCACTGCACCCGCGTTGTAGAGCGCCTCGCGTTGCAACGGAGCAGCTTCTACGACGTGATACCGGGTGAGTATATCTCCCGTGAGAGCGATGAGGTCCTGCTGAGCGGCGGGCACGAACGCAGGCGACGTGCGATCACCATGCTGGTCGAACATGCCGCGGCCGACACGGTATCCTGGCGAATGCCGCGCATCAAAGAGCGCGCGAAGCTGCTGGTCAATCAAGGGCACGTGGTCGGATGTCCACCAGTTCTTCCACCCGATCGTGTCAGCGAAGAAGTTCACACGGTTCTGAAGCCGTGCGTTGTCACTGTTCAAGTCATAGGTGGGGGCGGTATCCCCATCCTCTTCAGCTCTAGAGCCGAGGCTGAGTCTCTTAAATAGGAACCGCTTGCCTGCTTCGTCGTCCCCGAGGAATGGGACGTGGGGAGCTAAAAAGTAGTCTAGCGTACGTCGGGGAGGGGAGATCATGAAATCGGCGACCACAGCAGCGGTGCACCGGACGGAAAGCGCGACGTCGTCATTGGGCGTGTCCCACAATTCATCAATGAAATCCAGTGATTCGGGCGTATTCAGGAGCGGTAAAATCGCCAGGCAATAGAGCTCAGTAGAAGCGTAGGGAGCGAGCACGTCGCGAATTGCGCCAGGGATGTGATAGAGCGCTTTCAGGCTAGCCCGGGTTCTTCGCCGTCGGATGGATTCTGGAATACCGCTTGTGATTGCCCGTTGTGCAAGCTGGATGATGCTCCACGGTAGCGGCGCATCAAAGCTCATCGGTCCAGGTAAAACCGCGAGGACAGCGTGAATTGTGTTCCGTGGGTCATCATTGCCGTTGCGCGGGACGAGGGCCTCGGAGTTATACAACTCGGGGATCTCCGCGACAAATTCCTCCAACCCGTGATCATCGTCAAGCTGGTCGAGCATCCATCCTAGCGCCGATTTGTATGTGTCCATCGAGACGCGTTTGGCCGAGTTCTGGAGCATGGACATCATGCCTTCTGACAAAGACTTGACCTTGTTGTTCTGCATGTCCTGGTACGACTTGACCATATTCTCGGTAACTACACCACGCAGTTTTCTCAGTTTGCGTAATTCCTTTGCGCCGTAATGAGCAACAGAGAAGAGGGAGAACGAGACAATTTGAGTGCAAAACCAAAGAGGGGCCGTCAGTGGAGTCTGGTAGGGACAATCGTGGTAGATGAGGGACATCAGGGTGAGAGCAAGGTAGGAAAGGAAGCATGATGCCACAATTGCGAGGGTGGAATACGCGACAATGTGGTTCCCATGAAAGGCAAAGACAACGAGCCCTGCGAAGAACAGGAGCACAGAGATGAGAAGAAAGGTGGGTAGCACCTCGACGAGGGCAGAGATGTGGAACCTGCGCGCGCCTCGTGCAAAATATTCTCTGATATGTGCACGGACGTGGGGTGCATTGTGCCTTTGAATCATCTGGAAATACCTGCGTGCCCATTGTTGCGAAAGTGTGGCCATGAGCGCGCAAGTGAGGCTGAGCACGAGGCTGAGGAACCAGACCGAGTTGATGAATACAGCCGATGCGGCAGGGGCGAAGGAACTTTGGATCGATGTGTTTGCCACGGTACTGATACCGCTGGTGGTCGCGTTTGAAAGTTGCTGGGATATCTGGGCGAGGAGGGACTGGGTGATGATGTTGGGGATCTTGCTGCAAGCTCTGGTAGCTGATAGCGATGAACGTAGGCCACTGTTGAGGAGAAAAGGCCAGTCTGGAATGCAAGGAGGACTGTAAATAAACAATAATCGATTAATAATTTGAGAATGGAAGCGTACAAAAACGAGAATCCCGTTTGCCTATCCATCCCAATTATCCACGTTTTCCTTGTCAAACTTTTGTGCCCGATCGATATACATAGAGAAGATGGCCCCAGAGGAATCGCTATACGTAGTCTTCTCTGAAGCTGGAGCGGGTTGTTGCTGGGCATCCATGACGGCAAAGTTGGAGAGTAAGCGCTAGAACACAAGCGGAAATAACGTGAGATTACGGCACTGAATGCTGTGCAGCAAATCGTGACGGCGAGGACGGCGATAAGGTCGCCTTAACGCCATCCACTAAGACAAGTTCTTCACCCGCTGGGGTAAGAACCCACAGACGGACGGGCTTCTCGAGGCGATCCAGTGCCTCCAGCAGTTGGCCCACAACGGAGGAGAAAGGCATACTACACGAGCCTGAGACTTAGACACGTGCAAGAGCGACCACGAAACGAGCGCGGTCGCTGCACCCCACCCCTCGCACACAAATTCCACCGCTACCTCAACACAGGAAGGTAATCGTCCAAGCGTCAAGGGAGGACCGGCTATATTTACGAATAAATTATGTTTTAACAACCGTTGATAATAAATGGCATCATATGTTGAGCTTTGTCTTGTATAGGTTATTCATACAGGAAACCTGATACCCTAGTAGGATCTCCAGGCAATAGTGCTTCGCAGCGTAGGTGCAACTACGTTGTGAATCGCGCCAAGAATGTAGTAGAGTGCCCTCAAGCAGGCCTGAGTTCTCCTCTGCTTGATGGATTCAAAAGGTTGCTTGCGATTGCTCGCTGTGCGAGCCGGATGATACTCCAAGGGAGTGGTGCTTGAGAACTCATTAGTCCAGGTAAGACTGCGAGGACAGGGCAAATAGTGCGCTGTACGTCACCATTGTTGTCGTGCGTGGCGAAGGTCTCTTGGGACCATACAAACCAGGGATCCAGGTGATAAATTCCTCCAACTCGTGGTCCTTGTTGAGCCAGTGGAGTGTCCGTATGGGCACTTATTTGCATATGACCACCGAAATGTGTTTTGCCATCTTCTCGGGCTTGGATATCTTGCCTTCCAGAAAGGACTTGACCTTGTTCTTATACCAGTCATGGAATGATTTGACCATGCTCTCGCTAACTGTACCCAAACAGTCGTGCGATTTCTTTGCACCACAATAGAGGACCAAAAAGAGGTAGAGTGGTATTTTATTTTTTTGGAATCCATTAGAGTGCGCCTTGGGGAACATGGCCCTATGTGGCACTTATAACAATACGTTTACCCCCTGGAGAGTGGTATTATTTGAGTGGAGTACCAAAGGAGTGATGTGAAGGTCATGGAATAGGGACAGTCATGAAAGGTGAGCGGCATCAGAGTGAGGGAAATATATATACGAGAGAATACAGATTCCGACGCTTGAGAGGGTGATGTAGGCAACAATGTAATTGGCAAGGAAGGCAAAGACGACAGTCCGGTGAAGAACAGGAGCATGGATACAAGAAGGAAAGGTGACACCTCGACGAGCTCAATGATGCGGAACTTGCGTGCGCCTTGGGAAAAGTACTCTCAGATATGGGCACGCCAGACATGAGGTGGGTGATTTCGTGGAATTATCTGTCGGTATCTGCGGGTACATTGTTGCAAAGGGTAGCAATGAGCGCGCATGTGAGACTGAGCACGAGGCTGAGGAACCATACCAAGTTGACAAATACAACCGGAGCAGAGGGGGAGAAGGAACTTTGGGTGGAGGGACTCGCAGTGTGAATGGTGCCGTTGGTAGTGAAAAGTTGTCGGGATAGTATCCGTGCGAAGAAGGAGTGGGTGGTGACATTGGAATCTCGCTGAAAGTTCAGGTAGCTCATGGCGATAGAAGTAGCCACCGTAAAAGAGAAAAGGCCAGTATGGAAAGCGTGGGGGCTTGTAAGCGTACGGTGGTTCAAGGCTTGTTGGGGCGGCACGGAAGGCGCACAAAAACGAGGATGCCGTCTGGACCTCCCTTCCAATTCTCCACATTTTTGCCATCAAACCTTAGTGCACGAGCGAAATACATACTAGAGGAGATGGCACCAGAAGGGTCACTATAAGTGGTTTCATTCAGAGCGGTGGTATCATCGCCCACGTTCTGTGATGGAAGTTATTGAGGGGCAAGCATAATGGAAATGTTGGGAACTCGGCTCCATGTGGGAGCGCACAAGCAGAAATCATTGGGAGTGGGGATTTACGGTAGTACATTGTACCAAGCGCTCTGCCAGTGCATCAAGGTTCTTTGCCTTGAATGGCAGGTAATCCAGATCGAGTCGATCGACTATTTTTCACATTTGACCATTCTTGGTTCCAGGGCATTATAATTACCCGACCTATCAAACCAGATCTGAGGTGCACATCTGATCCCTTTTCGAATCGAAGCCAAACTCTTTCGCATACATTCCCCGTTTATCATACTGTAGAAGAATGGAAAGAGAGGGGTGCACAGTTGCGGCAAGCGCCAAGGCAGGCGCTGCTCGAGTGCTGCAGCCAGACCCACCTTGGGTAACCCAAATTGGGTTTCACGGGTGTTTATGTGGCACAGGGACACCATCTGGTTAATGAAGCAGTCAATTGGGGCACGAGTCATATTCACTGTACAGTACACCAGGTCTGCGTCTCTATTTATGTATCCCGAAACGGCTAGGCGAAGAGAAGACTCAGCGCTGACACCGGGTGCCACGCGGTGACCGCGTGGCACCCCTTTCAGACTCCATGACCGCGGGATCTTTGGGCGGAGACTGAATTTGATGCCAACAATCCTATCCGCGGGAAGTACGAGAGATCACTTACAGTTTACTAGGGATAAGGTTAAGGACAAAGTGCTGTCATGGGTACTGCTGCTATTCCTGCAAAACCGAAGGGTGTACTTCATGCGGACAGTACATGAATCCAAGCCAGGAAGTAGAGTAACTCCGGTAATGGTGTATAGTAGAAAGGGTATCAGAGTTTAGGTAGAAAGGAGAGGGGACAGTTAACCTCGTATAGCTCGTGGTGGCGGAGTGATGCGAGAATTCTTCACGATTCGTGTGGGGGCAGCATCCACCGGGAAGGGGAACACGGTGACACCCCAGGACACAAGCTATCCAACCCCTGGCCGCTGCTCTGATGGAGGGTGCGCATTATAGATGATAGCCTGTCCAGTCCGTTCTCACGCTTCAACTAATAATTGCCTGTGTCGGGGCGCAGTGGCAGCGTTTTCATGTGGGAGAATGGGTCAATCGCCTCAGTGGGCGGCGTCGGGCTGGGAGACTGGGCATTGACGTAGGCTCTTCGCGCGTGATCTTTCGCGTGCGGTCCATGTCACGCGCGGTTTTGTTTTTCGAATCTGTTATAGTGTGCCTTGGGGTTCATAACCCTATGTGGCACTTTAAACAGCGTCCTCTACTTGTCCTACTGTATGTCACACACATGTTTCCATAGCGATAACTGACACTAGTTCTGCGCACAGGAGCGTCAATGATCGCCGCTTCACCCTCACCCGCAAGTGCAGCACCCGACGCTCGTCATAATTTGATCATCGGAGTAGTCTTTTACACCCGCCCTGGTCTCTTGACTGGGTCCAGAGGAAGCTCGAACTTGGGCACGGTCTACAAGTCGTCAGGATAAAGCCTGGTGTTAAGGTCATTCGTCACAGGCCACCTAATGAGGGTAGAGATACTCTCTATCTCTGCGTAGTTGTTGAACGCGAGCCCATACCGATCGAAAACGGTGAGTCGTATTGGGAGCGATAGGTCGCTCTGGCGCATGGGGAAGTCCAGCTGCTAATACCAGACTGTCACGCACCGTGTTGATCGGAGTCAAAGGCGAATGCCGATAATCAGATACTAGTAGCGGAGCGAGAGTTCACAAGACAAGAGGAGAAGTCGTTTGCTAGCAAGACCAAGCTTACTAGATCATTTGGGGGTTTGATGAAGCCAAGTAGATTGCGATATGAGATAGCTACGGTGGTTGAATACAGTAGGTTGAGCTTAAGGCTCTAGGTAGTTACAGACAGTCTTTAAGTACTACACAACAAGATCGAGTCATACAAAAGTACGAGAGTCCTCGGGAATATGTATACAAGTCATATGAACGACCCATTGCGAGTCGTGATGACTGCAATATGGAACTGGGAGTCAGGAAAACAAAGAGGTTCGTAATCGAGTCAGAAATGTGACACCAGTTAGGGATTTGCGAGTGCTGGATGACGCGCGTAGTGCCGACGACCTTCTTGCCGGTTGACACTTTCACGAAAGGGTCCATATCCCAGCCCGTGTGAGTCACTTGCAATTCGGTCAGCGGAAATGTGGTGTCAGGAGACAAACGACCCACCGTTGGGCCACTTCGGAAGGTCCTTTGCGCCATAGATCCGAAGCACGACGATGCCTACGTGTTCTTTTTCTGAATGTGGGAGTGCCCAAACAAGGTCGATCAATGGTTTGTAGGCTCTCTCGGAGTTGGGTAGACGAGTCGAGTCGAGGGGGTAGACAAAGCCAACTTTGATGCTTATAGTCTCACGCACGATTGTGGTTGGCGCGAGGAGATGAGGTCCACAAATAAGGGCTGAGGGTGGGGAGGGTAAACTCCCTACTCTGATCTTTATCTCGTCTTCGGGACCGTCACAAGCAAACGTAGTTCCTTTGAACGAACCAGTCTTCTATTGGCAACCGCGGGCCGACTCTCCCTTTTTACTGAGGATAACTGGTTACTAACTGGTTGTCCTTGACCTCCGTTTATTCCGCTTGCCAAAACAATTACGCGGACAGGCCTATTGAAAACGACTGAAGTCTGGGGGTTGGAGTGGGGTCAAGAGACCCTAGGTCAATCCACCCATTCAATTTCCACCGAGTCGGGATCAAACTTGGCCCTTGGTTCGTAAGCCCTACCCCTCGCCCTTGACTCGTCTATCCTCAGTCTTACAGAACGATGCACCAAAATCCTTTCGCCCTCACGAATTGGGATTACTTTACGCGGCCGACCAAAGTTCACCCTGTGGAAGTGAATAGTATCGGTCACGAGGGGCATCAGTGAGACACATACGACCAGTGGTGTCCCCGCAGAGTCTCCGAGTTCTCTAGACCGTGTACACGATGTCGTAGCGGTATGACCTCGGGAAGCCACCAAATTATCCTTTTTTTCAACTGGTCATGTATTGGGCTCAGGGCATCTTTCAGCTCTTCTGTATTGAGCGCGGAACTGCTTGTCGTAGCGGCTGTTTCAGGCAGTCCTGAAACATTGTCCTTGGGGTCAGGAGTCCCTCCCTCAATGTTGGTTTCCTTGATTGAGTCCGGACGTGGCCGCTCGTTCTCCTGATCCATAGGGGGCGCGGAATGCGGCCGAGTAGGAATGACAGTACTCTCGGTTGCAATCCTCTGGGGGGGCGCGCGCTCGTCGGTAGAGTATCTGCCAGAGAGTGACGCCAGCGCGTTCTGGTCCACACCAATCCTTTCTAGGGCATCCTCTCCAAACCGAATTCCGGTTTTAGTACGGAGGCACTCGAGGATCATCCAGCGCAGTGAGATTCTGGCAAGACTGTTCTCCGTACTATTTGGAACTGACCCTCCTCCAACGTCTGCGTACACACAATATCAGATTAATGCGGCCATAAAAAAAATAGAGGAAAAACGAAACCGGCGTGAGAACCAGCGAACCAAACTTCGCGAACATCAGTTTGCCCGCGCTTCATGTCGTCGTGGTTGTCTCTTCTTCCTCGGTGCCAATAGTTCGCCCGGAAAGTCGCACGCCGTTCGTCGAGTGCAAGCGCGTGACGGAAAACGCGCACGGCAGCATTGGACGCCGTGAATGGGAGCTCGCGCGGGATAAGGCCGACGGAGCAGACCGTATCCCTACATGGCGCGCCATCGTTTGTTAAATGCCTCGGCAAGCAGAGAACGAAACAGATACCAGACGCCAAGAAATTCCACTCCGACATCAATCGAAAAGGCCTTTTTGAACAGTTCGCTTTGCTCCCATCCATCTTTGTCATCACGTGTGTATAGTCGATAGGCGAAGGGAACCTGCTGGCTATTCCCTGCTGGAAGCAAGCCGACCTGGGGGGTAAAGTCAGGGTGAAGTCCGAGCCGAGCAATCCATGACCGTCGACCTTGTGAATCATGCCTGCCAACGCTCGTGCGGTGTATGCACCGCGCGAGAAACCGAAGATGCATATCTTATCGCCGGTACGATCTAGCAATAGCCTGAGGGTGAGAATCGTATTCCTCCTGAAGGGAAATGAGCTCACAGTTTTCCATCAAGAATTCGTAGCCACCTGCGGAGAGCGGTAGGTAAGTTCAAGGGCACTCATACGGACCAAATTAGCATGACGTCCCCATAATGTGTGCGTCAAGGTGATTCGCGATGGCCATGTTGACATATTTTTGGATGAATGCCTTGACCGGTGTTATGACTTGGGGGATAGTGAATGTCCCGACGCCAGACTGGGGAGACATTTCAAGTTACGGGCGGGCTGCTGCTGCTGCAGTACAGAATAATGGGCACGTCAGACGAACCTGGTAGTAGACCATCTGCTGTTTCTTATCGTCCTTTTTCAGGAAGGACGAAAACTGCACAATATTCGTGTTCTACAGGTGGTGGCCCTTTGGTCAGAGAGCGATATATGGAGAGACATGAGTATTATGATGTACATCTGCGTCGAACCGGTCGCCAGTCCCATCAAAGCATAGTACAAGAGTGCGTGTTGTGGTAGTTGTACAAGGGCAGGTGTTGCGGCAGATACACATGCAGCGAGATTCGCCCACACCTGAGTTTGACATAGAGGCGAAGAGATGGGGAGTGTCAAAGCCGGGAGGCAGTCAGAGGGTGATGAGGATATGGGTGGCTCAAGTGATCCACTACCCCATTTTATGTGCGAGCTGAGGAAATGCGGAGGATGTTCATTGACCCGGGAAAAGTGACCCAGAGCCCGGATTCAATCCGCGTCATGGAAAGGAACGTGCGCTGAGCATTCAGTTGGAGATGATGCTAGAAGCTTAGAACCGACACGGAAGGAGTAAGCTCGACTTAGCTGCCGTAACGTATTGGTATTGGGTATCTTGGTGCATATTTCGGCTGCCACTGGCATACTTGACCCTCAATGGACCTCGCCAGCTCTCGACTCGGAGCACCTTTGATAGCGGCCTTTTCCCCTATAACCCGACTCTATCAACCCGTGTTGTCTACCAAGGGTGCAGGATTTCCAGTCGTTCAGATGTTCACACCCGAGGACTCGTGATGATGTCGAGAGAACTTGAACCTTACTAGGCTTTACTAGCTTTACTCCTTGAGGCAGTGGCACTAACACGATTGCGGATCGAACCTAATATACCCTAAATCAGTAGTACATCACCAAAATATCTCAGGACCAGGGTTACCGACGAGCCCGGACGGCGCTGCGAAACCCTGGCGCCAATCTCCTGTAGATCAATGGAATTTTCGACTCAGGGAACATGTCTACGGAGTCGCAATTATTCCGGGCTATCATTGCGTCCTTAACAATTCAATAGAACCAATTAGTACCTTTTCTGCAAAAGGAGCACCAGTGCTGGATGACCAAAGAGGACAATACTGTATGTCCCTTACCCCAGTTTTACAGGTAGCGTGAGGCGGGGGTTGGCGAGCCAATAAGTTACTGTGCGCAAAGACGGGGACACGAAGAGAAAGAAGGTGGTTTCGTTTCTTTGCAATGACACTTTCCCCCACACTTCCCCCGATCCCCTGGATAGCTAGCATCCTGTATTCGGAGTCTGTTTACACCGCCGGGGATTTCGGCCTTCTTGCACCATGGGTCCATGGCGGATTGGCGATATGTAAGCCCTCGTGTCCCCCACACCATACCCTATGGCTACTTCGTCAAAAACACCCATAACTTCCACTTCCAGGACCATCCGAGTTCTATTTATGTCCAACAACATATTTTCTACCACGCCGATGAACTCTTCACTGCAAACACAGTCCCCAAGACCTTGACGCCGAAGACAGCAACGGCTATAGCCTGAGTGATCCGTGCATCCGCTTACTACTTCTTACGAGTATTTCCTTGCTAACCTTCTCCTCCCCGCTGCTCCAACTTATATAGCTTCGTGATCGTCTCTACTAGTATTTCGGGCGAACGGTTCCAATCGCTGGTGTGCAAACGCAACCTCAATCCCGTCTATGAACCGAAGGACGCGAAATTCGACTTCATAATTTACACGTCTCTTATGCACAAGCTTGGCACGCTCGAATTTATCGTCTGGGACGTGGACAGGATCAGAAACGATTATCTGGGCGAGTGTGCGTTTCCAGTATACCAGTGGTTCAATGGAACTGCGTTCGCCTTTGACAGTCCCAACAATGAGGTACGTCACTTTCAACTACCGAAGATCAGAGTAGAGATTTCAACCCCCTCCTCCTCACCCCTACTCCATTGGCCTCATTTCCTCACGCCTTACTACACTGGCAACCGCGCGTGGGACTATGCACATCAAAGTCTGGACTGTCTGGTTCTTCCGCCCTCCCGACTCGACGAGCCAGCCAGACTTTGGGAAAACATACGACGCATTGGTTGCAAAAGCAACCACGTTAGCATCGTCGTGCTTGAGATTTGTGGGGCAAAGGACCTTCCGAAGTGGCCCAACAGTGAGTTGTTGTTTTGTGCCCTCCAATACCCCATCGCCGCTGATTGGATTGCAAGTGGCTCGCATGGGCTGGGATATGGACCCTTTCGTGGAAGCGTCAATTAGCAACAAGGTTGCCAGTACTGCGCCCGTCATCCGGCACTCGCTAAACCCTGTCTGGAATGAACAACTAGCTGTACTTCCACATGCGCGAGTGCGACCTATCGCTCCATGTACGACTCACCGTTTTCGACCGGGATAGGTTCACGTTTAACAACTACGTCGGTGAGGCAGAGATAAATGACATTACCTTCGTTGAGAGGGCACGAAGAAGGACCCTAATACCGCACCTGCCAACCATGCGTGAGTTTGAGCTCCCTCTGATCCCGGTCAAGAAACCAGAGTGGGAGTACTGTATAGGATTATTCCGACCATCACAGCTGAGCCCGGTGAGTACCATCGTGCTGCGCTTGCAGATGGTGCCAAAACTTACTGACACTCCTACGTTCAGAGCTAATTATCGGCCATATGGCGTCCTGAGGGAACAGGAGAAGCAAAGATAACGACGCGGACTGCACGCGTACGATCTCACATGGAGAGTTCACATGACTGCCCAAATCTCTCAGCTCAATGCTGTCCACTGACTCGCCACAGATGGACGAGCCCATTTTTTCCGTATCGGAGAGTGGAGGAGAGACAAGACAAGACAAGACACGATAACGATTGCCGTCCGAAGCGGCGAGACCGAGCGAAGTAACAACGAGTAGCCTGAGTTCGATTTCGAGTGCCCTCGTTTGAGCCTGACTCGAATCGGTTTCACGCGCGAGGTCGACGGGGTTAAAGGGGGGAATCTGGTGACACTAGTGCCTCTCTCCTGTATTCACACAAGACGAGTCTGTTTAAACACAAAGGATACCTGTAGCTAAACCAAGCCAAGGTAAAGGTAAAGGGTACTAGTAGCATAGAAGGGGCCGAGACAAAGGGACGGGACAAAACGCGAAAGCGATGCAGAAACGAAAGACCCGAGAGACGGAGGTCGAGGTGGCGCGCGCGCTAACACAAGGCGCAACGTGGCCGAGGCGATCGACGAGTGGAGCTACTTGACATCTCACAGGGATTGGCGAAGTGAGCGAGACCGTGGGCGATACGACGAAGACGGAGTGGCGATGGATGCACGAGGCGCGGAGACGCGCTGCCTGTCTTCGGGGTGGCTGTTTGCGAGGCGATCTGCGTCAGTGTTCATTGCGGCGCGAAGGTGAGTTCACGAAAATAAAATGAGTGACGAGGGTGTATGTGTGAGGGAGAGAGGGGGGATGGGGGAACCCGAAGCGAGATCAATAGAGGTTGAAGTGGGTGCGATGTTGTGGGAAATCGAAACCGAAGTGGCAAAAACTCGGCCACGCGATCCAATCCGATAGCAAAGATGGCAACGTGCGATTTCAGGCCGTTCAGGCTCAGCGCTCGAGTTGGCCTTACAACGTGTTGGACAGCGTCGCGCGCGGGGGCAATCTTAGATCGAGCACACTCTACACCGGAGCAAGCCTCGCATGGCCTGTGTTCTGGGAAGCCGTCCTGTCCCCTTTCTTGATTGGCGCCGCCTCCAAGCGAATCGCGTCGTGGTTCGGGACACCAAGCCATTGCGAGTCGCACCCCACGCGCCGCACGCATCACCCCCACTGTCGTAGCCACCGAGCACCGCCAAAGTGCGTTCTCTGCTCATCGCGTGGCAGCTAGCGTGAAGGATCAATGGATGCAGCGTACCTGCGGGCACACCGCCCAGCACTGCGTTGAGCGTCTTGTGGATCAACTCGTTCGCAAGGCGCTTTGGGCTGGCAAGCGTTGGGCTCCTCGGTGATCGGGATTCGTTATGTTACAACTTGTATATTTAGGTATTGTAAAACCTTCGTTTTCCCACTCCACTGTTTCATATTGTGATGCGATCGCGTCGCATCACCACGAACAAGTATACTGTATGTCGACTTAACAGATACGACGTCGCGTCTTATGCAGTATGCGCATCAGAATTGGAATATCAAGCACCAAGTATCTAGGACCCACCTCAGTCGGGATAGAGTTGACTGGGGTCATACACGAAGTCATACAATTAATCTCTGTTTTAACTAAATACCACGACTGTATGGTTCCTGGGGAGGTACTGTAACCTTTGGACTACAAAGTTTCAAGCTTTCGATATATGATAATTCAGTATGTGCGACCGGCACCGATTTCCACTTCAAACAGTTCACATGTGAGGTGTGAACGCGTAACATGCGCGCGTGTGTGGCTAACACAAGCCAGATTTACCTACACCCATTTGGGACTTCAGCACGCTACACAAGCGCCCCAGCCCGACTCGAAGGGTCCGGCTCATCATTGGCGGGAGAAGGCCCGGCTGAGATTGGCGATACCGAATATTGTAAATGGGAGGGAGCCCCTTCAGTTGGTGGGGGTGATGGCTCGTGGTCTCTCCAGATGAACCGGATTTTCCTAGTCACGAACTTGCCAAGCGTACGACGCGGGAGGGTCATGAATGCGGCAACTACCGCCGTGGCACACCGAACAGATAGCTCGACATCGTCATTGGGGGTGTCCCACAACTCGTCAATAACCTCCTGCGATTCTGGGGAGTTCGGAAAAGGTGGGACCTCCATGCGATAGTGCTTCGGTGCGAGTACGTCGCGAATTGCGCCAGGAATGTAGTAGAGTGCCCTCAAGCATGTCTGAGTTCTCCTCTGCTGGACGAATTTCAAAAAGTTGCTTGCGATCGCTCGCTGTGCGAGACGGATGATACTCCAAGGGAGCGGCGGATGAGAATTCGTTGGCTCAGGTAAGACCGTAGGGATGGGAAGAATGGTGCGCTGTACATCACCATCATTGCCGCGCATGGCGAAGGTCCCGGACCCGTCCAGACTGGGGATCCCAATGACAAATTCCTCCAACCCGTGGTCCTCATTGAGCCAGTGAAGTGTCCGGACAAGCGTTTTTTTGTATATGACCATCGGAATCCGTTTTGCCGACTTCTTGAGCTTGGATATCACGTCTTCCGAAAAGGACTTGGCCTTGTTCTTATGCCAGTCGCGGAACGATTTGACCACGCTCTCGCTAACTGTACCACAACGGTCGTACAATTGCTTTGCACCATGATGGAGGACCAAAGAGAAGGAGAGTGGTATTATTTGAGCAGAGTACCAAAGGAGTGACGTGAAGGGCGTGTAATAGGGACAGTCTTGAAAGATGAGCGGAATCGGAGTGAGGGCAATATGCGATAGGAAGCAGATTCCGACGATTGCGAGGGTGATGTAGGCAACAATGTGATTAGCGAGGAAGGCAAAGACGACGAGTCCAGCGAGGAACAGGAGCAGGGATATGAGAAGAAGGGAAGGTAACGTCTCGATGAGCCCAATGACGCGGAACTTGTACGGGCCTCGAAAAAAGTGCTTTTGGAGGTGGGCACGGACATGAGGTGGGTGATTTCGTTGAATTATCCGGGGGTATCTGTGGTCCCTTTGTTGCAAAAGGGTAGCAATGAGCGCGCAAGTGAGACTAAGCGCGAGGCTGAGGAACCAGACCGAGTTGACAAATACCACCGAAGCAGAGGGGGAGAAGGAACTTTGGGTGGACGCGGACAGACTTGCAGCACAAATGGTACCGTTGGTAGAGGAAAGTCGTTGGGATATCTGTAAGAGAAGGGACTGGGTGATAACATTGGGATCTTGCAGCAAGCTCGGGTAGCTGACGGTGATAAAAGTAGCCACCGTGAAAGAGAAGAGGACAGTCTAGAAAGCGTAAGGGCTTGTATGCGTACATCAGTCGAGGCGGCGCAGAAACATACAAAAACGAGGATGCCGTCTGCACCTCCCTTCCGAGTCCAATCCCCCACATCTTCGTCGTCAAACTTTAATCCACGGGTGAGATACATAGATAAGATCTCTCCAAAAGGATCACTATAAGTGATTTCCTCCGAAGAAGTGGTTTCCTTCGGAGCGGTGCCAGTGGTTTCCCTCGGAGTGGTGTGATCACTGCCTGTATTCTGTGACGAAGGTTGTTGCGGGGAAAGCATAATGGAAACGTTGGGAGCTCGATTCCAAGTGGGAGTGCACAAGCAGAAACTGCGAAAGCAGATTTATTACATTGTACCGAGCGCTCTGCGGCATGTCTGTCAAGGTTCTTTTGCCCATGATGCGGCATGACGGGTAAATGAAGGGCAAAAGCCGATCGACCGTTTCTCACATTTGGCCATTCTCAGCGCCAGGGCATCATTATAATTACCAAACCTATTGAATCAGATCCAAGGAGCGTATCTAACCTCTATTCGAATCGAAGCCAAATAATTTTTCGTGCCCTCCCCATTTATCACAGAAGAATGGAAATGGAAGAGGGCACGGCCGCAGCACCCTCTTTGGGTTCCACGCAGGCCTATCTATATTCGTTGGTGCTTACATGGCACAGATCCAGCCACCATCTTATTAATGAAATAGTCAATTGGAGCACGAACCATACTCATACAGTACACCAGGTCAACGTTTCTGTATATATAGGCCTAAACGGCTTGGAGAAGAGAAGACTCAGCGCTGACACCGCGTGACACTCTTTCACGTCCCATGACCCAGAGGAGGGCGGGATCTTTGGGTGGAGACTGAATTCGATATCAGCTATCCTGTCGTCGGGAAGCACGGAAGACTACATAGATGGCTTAGCACAGTATAAAGTCCTGAGCTTCGGGGATCCTATAACACCGATTACACCACTTTCATATCTATAGCGCGCATTCCGAAAAAAGGTTGGGTAGTGGGGTTGAGCAGAGAATGAGAATAGCTAATTATCCCAAGATCTTATCGGAATAAAATTAGTCTTATGTTTTGTTTTTATCATGTAATTATTTTCAATAAACGTCGAAAAAAAGGAAAGGGACGTCTCAGCAATTCTGCCAAAGGGAGTTCCCGAAACCCTGCCTACCCAACTTCTTTTTGGAAAGCGCTGTACCGTTATGAAAACGGTGGCGTTGAGATGGGGGGGGAGGAGTCTCTGCTGCTCCTGCAGCCCAAGTTGCGGGTGTGATGTGCGTTTGAAGAGGGTGTGGTAATCTATTGATGCTCTAACTTGAATAAGAGGGTCCTGGCTGTAGTGTGACGGGCACGAGCCAAAGTCTGCCCACAGACAGGACAGGACAGATCTGGGCTGACACCAAATTTAGTCTCCGCCCAAAGACCGAGCGCTCCGTGAGCCTCTATATATAGTATATGCTGGATCTACGATCTGCAGGAATTTCGGCCCAACATTATGACCTTGTCAAGCAAAGTGATTTGGAAACCGCCAAGGAAACCGCTGTATTTAACATGGTAGCAGCTTGCATTCGACACCCCAACCAAACACACTTTCCATTACATCACGCCACATGCCCACCCAGTCAGACCTATCAGGACCCGGCGATGCCGCGGGCAACTCGGACCCCGCATCCACGTCCACTAATGGCGCCAGGTCGGCGTCCGCGCCCGGCACGGCGTCTTCCACGTTTGCGTCCACGACGGACTACTTCCCGGGGGAGCGCCCGTTCACCGTGCTCATCCAGGAGGGGGGCGTCATTGCCGCGCTGGAGAACCTCGACGAGAGGCTGCGCGCGGTACGTGCCGACGGGACCACACGCTCGCATATTGGCGGGAGCTGACAGGTGTTGCGTCACAGGCTGGACACAAGAAGATTCTTTCCAATAAGGTGCGCATGTATTTTGTGCTGTGCTGGTGCTGGGTTGCGGGCTGACTGAGACGCCAGGTGCCCACGGATTGGATAGGCAAGAAGATTGCGCCGGGCATGATCGGGTTAATCAACCATGGTGAAATGCCGAAGCTGCTCACCAAACCGGGACGCTACCCCAGGTTCCCGTTGCGCAATTGGTGGGCGCGCTCGTTCAAGGGGACGCGCAGACGTGAGTTGGCGTTCTCTCTCCTCCGGCTACCGCGCTGCGGCGCTGACGCGCGCTAGTTTCGGACACGGTGATCGACTTCCAGGGTCTCACCGTGGTGCAGGTGTCGCATAACCTGGCCGCGGTCATCTCGGATCCCCAGAACACCATCTTTGTGCTGAAGAACTCGGGCTTTGTCGCTTATTGCGCCACGAGCAGCTACGACGTGCTGGCCATCGTCGACCAGACGCGTCTCCCCCATCCGATCAAGGACCATGTCACCGGCACAATTCTAGGACACAGCCTCGAGGTTCGTATGGCTTCCGCCACGGGCTCCGCAAACTCGTCAACCATGGACTACGTCGCTGCGTTATTGTATGTCTTTTCTGGGCAGTCCCCCCGCGGTCGTGTTTTGGGGCTTAGCCGTAGTTCGTATTTTAGCTTGGACATTCCGGTGAACAACTGCGCAATTCTGCAGTCAGGCAACGATTTCAAGCTGCTCTCTTCCGGACAGCACTACATCACCCGCCCGAACGTGACCCTGCGCGGGCTCTATACGCTCGGCGAGAATCAATTCGAGATGCCGATGAAGGATATGTGCGTATTAGTTGCCTCTCGTTCATCCAAGCTGATTGATTGCAATCTTGCATCGCGCGCAGATTTACACGCGACCAAGTTCCCGTTAGCTTGACGCTGCACCTCAAGTGTCAGCTCGAGGACCCAGTCAAGCTCACAAAGCGTGGGTATGAGACGCCCTACGATGTGCTTCGGGACGAGGCCAAGTCTATCTTGACCCAGATCGCCGCGCGTCGTATGCATTTCCTTCTCCGTGCAAGACCGAGGAAGGTTACTAAACCTCCTTTTGTAGACGACTACAGCTCGATGGTTAAGCAGGGCTCGATCGGAGGTGATGGTACCATGGGCTCGGAGAGTTCGTCGCAGTTCCTCAACGCGCTGGGAACCGACGCTATGAACAAGTTGCGCCCCGCCGCACTAGAGTGTGGCATCATTCTGAAGCACCTTACCATCGTCGATAGTCGGTCATCCCTCTTTTTGGGAAGACATGTGTTGACAACGTCACAGGGGAGGTCGCCAGCACAATGGACGAGCTGATCAAGGGCGCTCTGCAAGCCCAGGTCGAGGCCGCCGTACGTCCCATCCCCAATCAGAGGAACAAACGAGACCCTGATCGGGCGTAATCCCCTCACAGAACCTCGATCGTGAAAATAGGAACAAGGTCAAGCAGGCGGAAGGCGTCCTCTCCGTCGCCCGCATCGAGGCCCAAGCCCCCACCGTACGTTCCCATCGCCTCTCACTGCCCTAGTCGTCTCGTCCCTAAAAACAGCCCTCTACTAGGCGGAGACCGACGCAGGGGCGGATTCGACCGTCACGGTGGCGGTGGTCGGCGCGGATAGCACGCAGCTCGAGGCGGAGGCGGAGGCGAGGCGGCGCGAGGCAGAAGCGAGGCGGCTTGAGGCGGAGGCAAAGCGGCTCGAGGCAGAGGCAAAGGCAAAGCGGCTCGAGGCGGAAGCGAGGCGGCTCGCGGTGCTGGCACTCCCCAGTGTGGATAGCGTTGGGGGGACCTGAAGAACTAAACCAGGCAGCGATTGTGCAACTCCAACCCCCAACTACCTATTACTATGCCTTACCGGCCTGACCCCTCAGTTGGATACTTTAAATTTCTTGCTCACTTCTGGCTCCATTAATTACTACTAAATTAAACATATGGTGTCTGGTACTACTTTTTACCGTGGAGGGTGTGCATTACAGATGATGCCTCTCCCGTCCGAGCTCACGCATTTACTAATAATTGCCTGTGTCGCCGGGGCGCAGTGGCGGCATTTGCATGGGTCAATCGTCTCTATGGGCGGCGTCAGGCTGGGAGACTTGGGTATTGACGTGGGCTCTCCGCGCGACATCTTGACCGTGCGATCTATGTCATACATGTTTTTGGTTTCAAACCCATTATAGAGTGCGTCTTGGAAAACATAACCCTGTGTGGTACTTTACATAATGTCCTCTACTCGTCCCATGTTACACGCGTTTCCAAACCGTGTCGTATGACTGATAACTGGCACTGTGCACAGGAGCATCAGTGATCGCTGCTTCACCTGAAAGTCCAGCACCACAGCGCTCACCGGAACGTGATCATCGGAGTAGTCTTATACACCCGTCCTGGTTTCTTGACTGGGACCAGAGGGAGCTCGAACTGAGGCATGTTCAGCAAGTCGTCAGGATAAAGCCCGGTGTTAAGGTCATTTATCGCAGGCCACCCGATGAGAGTGGAGATACTCTCTATCTCTGCCTCGCCGATGTAGTCATCGTACGTGAACCTATCCCAGTCGAAAACGGTGAGTCGTATAGGGAGCGATAGGTCGCTCTCGCGCACGGGGAAGTCCAGCTGATGAAACCAGACAGGGTTCCGCGAGTGCTGGATGATGCCCGTAGAGCCAACGACCTTCTTACCAATCGACACTTTCACGAAAGGATCCACATCCCAGCCCGTATGGGTCACTTGCGATTCGGTCAGCGGCGATGTGGTATCGGGGGACAAACGACCCACCGTTGGGCCACTTTGGAAGGTCCTTTGCGCCATAGATCCGAAGCACGACGATGCCAACGTGTTCTTTGTCTGAATGTGGGAGTGCCCGAACAAGGTCGATCAATGGTTTGTAGGTTCTCTCAGAGTTGGGTAGACCCGTCGAGTTGAGGGGATGGACAATGCCGACTTTGATGGTCATAGTCCCACGCACAGTTGTGGTTGGGCGCGAGGAGACGAGGTCAACAGATAAGGGCTGGGGGGCAAACTCCCTACTCTGATCTCCGCGTACCTGATTGTCGGGACCGTCACAGGCAAACGTAGTTCCTTTGAACAAGCGGTCTATTGGCAACGAATACTCGCCCAGATAGTTGTTTCTTATTATGTTCTTGTCCCAGACGACAAACTCGAGCGTTCCAAGCTTGAACACAAGTGACGTGTAAACTGGGAAGTCGAACGTCGCGTGCTTCGCTTCATAAACGGGATTGAGGTTCCGTTTGCACACCGGCGTTTGGAACCGTTTCCCCCAAAAAGAGACAGTCACGAAGCTACATAAGCGGGAGCAAGGAGGAGGGGAAGGTCAGCAAAGTAACGCCCGTAAAAAATAGAGGTGAGCGGACATACGGATCGATATAGCCGTTGCGGCCTTTGGCTTCCAGTTTCTGGCAGGAGGCGACCTGCACGCGGAGGATGACGACTGGACGGGGGCCGTCGGGATAGGGGAAGGAGTCTCTGTTGCTCCCGCGACCCAAGATGAGGGTGTGAAGTTGCGTGGCACGACTAGGCTTGGGGACTGTGTTTGAAGAAGCCATCGGTGTGGTAGAGAATCTATTGTTGGCTCTAGGAGATAAAATAGGAGGGTCCTGGAGGTGAGGGTTGGGGGGTCTTATTGATGAAGTGGCCACATGCCGCGGGGTGTGGCGGATACGAGCAAAAGTCTGCCTACAGACAGGGCTGCTCTGGGCTGACACCAAATATGACTATAGTAGTCTCCGCCCAAAGACCGCGCGCTCCTCCCGGGTGATGGGACTCGGCTGTAAAGTGGCGATGTCACGCGGTGCCTACGCTGAGTCTTCACTAAACCGTTTTAAACTCGGTTTAGACCTAAACGGTCTTGAACGTAGAAGTGTACGATGATGCTTGGTTCGATAACCAGGACCTGACCTAGATGGAATATGGTTGGTTCATGTAGAGGTTCGTGCCCCAACTCGAATCATTTTATTCCTGTAATCAGATGTGCAAGCAGACCCATCTTCAAGCTTCAAGTTCTATTTCCATTCTTCCATGATAAATGGGGGGGAACATGCGAATGTATATGGGATAGGCTCGGCCCGGGATTATTGTAATCCCAGCTGATTCCCATAATAGTATAGTCCAGAGATGCGCCACATCCCACATGTACGTATGTACAGCGACCAAACTTACAGTAGGCTGTCAACAGAATGAACCTTACCCACGATACAGTAACGCTCGCGGCGACCGTCCACCGATTATCTAGTTGCGTGTCCCAGAATGCCCAACACATATTCTCGTATCTAGTGGCAGAAGAAACATAATAATTGTTTCTTTGGCCCCGCCGAAGATGCACTCACGGTGTGGGCATTTTACAGTGTACTCTTCCTTGATAATTCAGTTTCAGAAATCTGACCAATCAGATTTCAGGATTTACAGCTAGATCCACTTAGATAGGCCCCATGCGATTGAATAGGCGTCGAAATTCGTGTGCTGATTGTATAAAATTCTTTTTTAAATTACTCTTGTACTACAAATAATTTGTATGAGATTCAATCTCGGCTTATGCCCTAATTTGGACACAAAGGGTATCGGAAGTGGATCTAGCCGGATTGGTTTGGATACAATGTGGATATCATGATGATCATTAATACTGTAATGTGGCCGTGACCGTACACTGTAGTGATACAGGGTCTTGGATTGGAAAATGCACCTGCTATTCGTTTATCCATCACGGGCAAAAGAACCCTGACGGACTTGGTGGAGAGCGCTTAGTGCGATGTATTAAATCTGCACTCGCAATTTCCACTTGGAATTCCACATTGCCATTATGGTCAACCCGGAACAACATGAACCTCCGTCACAGAACGCAGGCAATGATACCACCGCTCCGAAGCAAACTACCAGTACTGCCCCGCAACGACTTGAACCCCCATCACAGACCGCACGCGATGATGCCACTGGCACCGCCGCAGCTCCGAAGGAAACTACTTATAGTGACCCTTCTGGAGCCATCTTCTCTATGTATATCACCCGTGCACTAAAGTTTGACGACGAAAATATGGAGAATTGGAAGGGAGGTGCAGACGGCATCCTCGTTTTTGTAAGTTTCTGCGTGGCCACAACCATGACGACTGTCGTGCGCTTAAAAGCCCTCACACCTTCCAGACAGGCGTTTTCTCTTCTACGGTGGCTACTTTTATCGCCATGAGCTACCCGAACTTGCAGCAAGATTCCAATGCCACCACCCAGTCCCTCCTCGTACAGTCCCTCCTCGTACAGATACTATCCCAACAACTTTCCACCACGAATGGTACCATTCATGCTGCGATTCTGTCCACTCAGAGCTCTTCCCCCTCCGGCGCTCTGGTGGTATTTGTCAACTCGGTCTGGTTCCTCAGCCTCGCGCTCAGCCTCACATGCGCGCTCATTGCTACACTTTTGCAACACTGGACCCGCAGATACCGTCAGATGACTCAACGAAATCACCCACCTCATGTCCGTGCCCATATCCGAGAGTACTTTTTCCGAGGCGCGCGCAAGTTTGGCATCTTCGCGCTCGCTGAGGCGCTGCCTTTCCTTATTCTCGTATCAGTGCTCCTATTCTTCGCCGGACTCGTCGTCTTTGCCTTTCTCGCCAATCACATTGTCGCATATATCACCCTCGTAATCGTCGGATTCTGCTTCATCTCGTATATTGCTCTCACTCTGATGTCGCTCATTTTCCATGACTGTCCCTATCACACGCCCTTCACGTCACTCCTTTGGCACTCCGGTCAAAGAATACTACATTCTTTCTTTTCGTTCCTCTATCGTGTTACAAAGGAATTGCACGACCGTTGGGGTACAGTTAGCGAGAGCGTGGTCAAGTCGTTCCGTGACAGGCTGGAGAACAAGGCCAAGTCCTTTTCGGATGGTATGATATCCAAGCTCGAGAAGTCGGCTAAACGGATTTCGATGAACATATACAAAAAGACGCTGGTCCGGACACTTAACTGGCTCAGCGAGGACCGCGAGTTGGAGGAATTTGTCGCTGGGATCCCCGGTCTGTGCAAGTCCGAGGTCCTCACGCCCGACGATGGTGACACACAGGGCACCATTTACGACGTTCTCATGGCCTTACCTGGACCAACCAGTTTCCACGCGTCGCTCCCTTGGAGCATCATTCGACTAGCACAGCGAGCTTTCACAAGCGAGCTTCAAAGATCCGCTCGGAAACGAACAACTCGGGCCTGCTTGAGGGCGCTCTACTACATCCCTGGCGCGATTCACGACCTACTCGCACCGTACGCTGCGGGGGAGCACTATTGCCTGGAGATCCTACCTCTTCTGAACTCGCCAGAGTCGCTGGAGGTCATTGACGAGTTGTGGGACACACCCAATAATGACGTCGCGCTTTCTGTTCGTTGTGCCGCGGCGATAGTCACCGCATTCATGATCACACCTCCGCGTCGTGCGCTTGACCATTTCGTAAATCCCAATGTCCGTTTCATTTGGGATGACAAGACCGGCAAGCAGTTCCTGGCTAAGCGGCTCCGTGTTGGCGCCGACGCGGACGGCGACGGAGCTCCTGGATTCTACCCCCGCAACCACAGCGCGTCGCTGCAGAACATCGCGCGCTTCCTCGCGGACATCAAGGACCCACTACGGGAAATGAACGCGCAGTGGTGGGAATCCGACAATATGGACTTGATCCGTGGGGAGCGCTGGGAGCTCTATAATACGCGTCATACGAAAGCGTACCGCAACGGCAGTGGCACGTTTGACCAGCAAGGCGACCGGGGGTCGCCAGCGTTCATGCCTGCGGCGCAGCAGGACCTCGTCACGCTCACTCTCGAGATACTGGCGCGGGATCCCGTCGTAGATGCTGCGGCATCGCAGCACGATGCATTCCGTAATGCGTGGGTGCAGTTCGTGCAAGTGACGTTTACAGAGGCGCTGGAACAGGCGGGAGAAGAGGCGGTAGCACAGGCGCGGGTGCGGGCACAGGCACAGGCACAGACGCGGGCGCCGCCAGAGTCAGTGCTCTGGACTCTGGCTCGGATACGGGTGCAGGCTACGGGGAGTTTCTGGGTGGCCAAAAACGCGCTGCAACCCGTCCTAAAGGGCCTTGGGCTGACAGTCGATATTCCCACGCACAACGATACATCTGGTGTGGTTATGAGCCACGGGAATGGATTAAGACGGTGAAAACGAGTGTTTTCTTCTTTTTCTTTTTCTTTTTCTTTTTGAACCCATTTATATCCCGGCTTGCAGGCCGTAGACCCAGTCCTGTCGCAGCGTGAACAAGCTACGTGAAAGCGAGTGTTATTCAAGCGCACGCGAAGACAGGTTCGAATAATGCGATTACATTTTTGTGGCCCGTTTTTCTAGCTTTTTTGTACTAGTACTGTAATTCAAGTATGCTATGTTACAGCAAATCCATCGTGATAGGCCCTTTGCCTACTAATTGTCGACTCTGTCGACGAGAACCTCGCTTGATCTTCGAAGCGGAGGTTCCAATGGAAGTTTGATGGCACGTATTACTGTATTCCCTGACGTCGTTGCTGCCCATGCATGTTGGTGACTCAGCCTTAAGCGCCAGGGTAAAAGCAGAGAGGGCGTGGGAGCACAGAACGCTGCTGAAGGACTTTACAATAAACATCAGCAGGCATACGGCGAAACAACAAGTGTGATTATATGCTGTAGCACAGAACAACTAATGGATGAATTAAAGAGAACAGACATCACTACTGCGATAGGTACAGAAGGATGGGGTATCAAGTAGTAATCTCTCACGACGAATGTCTGCCTCCAACAGCAGCAAGCACCCTGAACACCTCCGCCTGTCACTCCTTGAACTGTGGCAGCCGCGTCATGCCCAGCGCGAGCGCATTGACCCGATTAGCAAATGCGACTGCGCGGCCCTCCGCGCTCCGCCGCCCACCTGCATCCCTATCCTCCCCTTCCTGCACATCGTACCCTGTCCCACACTCCAGCAACAGCCGCGCGCGTTCGAGCCGCAGCACTGGCACCATGCATCCCTCCTGCGCGAACGTGATCGCAGCCATCGTGTTCTCTTCCTTGAGGCGCGCAGCCTCCGCGCCGATTGTGATGAATTCGCGCATCAGCGGGCGCAGCGGTGCGGGGCACTCCGCGATCGTCAGCTGCGTCCCGCGTACCAGCCACACTGCACCCCCATCGCCATCCGCGTCCAACATGGAGCCATCCGCAGCCACGGAGCGTGCTGCGTCTTCAAGGATGGCGAGTGCAACGGCGCCATAGTACACGCGCGGGGGGTCGCGGGTCAGCTGCGCGTGCAGGCACGGCGTACTTGCGAGCATGTCTCCCAGCGCCGTGTAGAGCGTCTCGTGGATTAGCTTGATCATGGGGTTCGTCAGGCCCGCGATCGTCAGACTCCTCCTAGCGTCCGCAACTGACGCGGATGCGATTGCCCCTGATGCAGATGAGGGGGAGCGCGGTGGAAGCTGGGGTGGCATCGGTGACGGAGTGGTGCGTGACACAGGCGAGCGCTGTAGTTTTTCCAGGGGCACGGGAGACAGTGTAGTCAGGGAAGGGGTGTACAGCAGCGGGGGCACGAACGACGCTTTTGTGCGAAGCGAGCCTGCCACGTCGATGGGTCCCCCGATGTCGATGGTGGCCCGCAGGTCGCTCGCATAGAGTGGTCCTGGAACGAGTGGCGCAGGCTAATCTCGATTGCGATGGCATGGAGGTCCGCCGCAAGGCGGGTGACGACAGGCGGGGGAGCGGAATTCTGGAGTGCCGCGAGCCCGCATATGACGTGTGCGAGGTCGTGCTGGCGCTCTGGCTCGAGACCCTGGATCGCAGGCACGCACTCGGACCAGAGGCGCATGAAGGGCTCTGCAAACTTGTCAACCATGGACTATATCGCTGCGTTATTGTAAGATTTTTTTTGTTTAGGGCTAGTCGCCCCGTGGTCGTGTTTTGGGGCTTAGCTGTGTGTAAGCCCGCCACGCTTGCCACTATCACATGAGACAATTCACGATAACATGCTCGACTTACACACATTCCAACCTGCCTGTGCTAGACGTATATAAGACAGTAGATTCAGTGCTTGTATCAGTAGTAAAAACTTCCCGCTTTTCCTACCCTCTTATACTTCCAAGATCTCACCTTTCCCCCTGCCCCTCTCTACCAATATACTTGGTTCATGTCTCGTGTTGGTTTAGTGTAGCTCGTGACAGCGAGCTTCCACTTTTTTTTAGACGTGTCCCAAGATATACCCCTTAACTTTTATCTCTTTTCTTGACTACCAGAAAAAAAAAAAACTTCTCTCCTCACTATTCTCTTCCTGGACACCTGACTCATAATTTCCTGATCAAAACACTCTGGCCCCTCGCCAATCAAAACGTATTCAGAATTGTTCCCCGTCCCCGCTTGAAACTTCTGCCCCAGCTTTGACGGCTGCCGCTGCCTCTATATCAGTCCCTGTATCCCAATCTGTCCCACCTGTCACGTCTACAGTTCCTGTCCCATCTGTCTTGTCCGCGACTTTGGCAACTACCTCCGCCCCAGTTCTTGCAAAATAAAAGAAAAGTACCGATCTTGACTCAGAGTCTTCCGAAGATGCAATCATCATTTATAACGCCTTGAAGAAAATGTCTGAACCAAAACTTGCCACGGTGGTACATCCTATACTCTTGCGACCCCCTAGCCTCACACCTGGAGAAGTTACTCCAAAGGTTGCAAGGGACTTTGAAAATCATTGCGCTACCTTCTTCTTGAATGCAAAGGATGGTATAGCAGACGACCAGAAGGTTACTTGCATACTTGGTGTTTTTGAAGACCAGTTGATCGATGATTGGGCTCAAGTTAACACCGAATGCCTCAGAAAACTGACTTTCACCAAGTTTATGAAAGAGTTCCGTCAAGAATGGTTGCCCCAAAACTGGGAACAAACAGTCAGAACACAAATGTTAAACTCTCGACTGGATCTGTCTCAACGCTTTGATACCTGGGCAAATCAGGTCATGTCTTACAACATTTCGCTCCGTAACACCGATTCACATCTAAATGATGCGCAACTTAGAACCCAATTAGAAGCTGGCCTTGACGAGGATCTTCGTGCTGTTGTGGCGGATGAAGGACTTTCAGCCATCACGGAATTCTGCACTTGGATGACAAAAATAAAAGCAATCGATAATCGCCATCAACTTGAACGCAAACGCATGGCTGACTTCTGGGATCAACGATCTGCAAAAAGACAAGACATGAATAACAGACAATCAACGGTACTAAACCGAGTTTCTAATTCACGCCCCAATGCCACTACGTCAACGTCAAGCCTATACCCCCCAAAATTAACGGATGACGAATGTCGACTCCTTCTTGAACATGAAGGATGTCTCAAGTGTCGCGCGTTCTACACAGGCCATCGTGCCAATACTTGCACCGTAACACTTTTGGGCAAAGATTATAAGCAACGTACCATATAAGATGCCCTTCATGCAAAACTGAAAGCTTCAGTTACCTGCGCGCCCGCTGTGGCGGCGATCACAGAAGTTTCTCCGGAACTTACAAATACTGAACCCACAGATCTCATAGCTGCAATTTTCCCAGCGGTTACCTCATTTACAAATGCTGGTGAATCTGCAAATAATTCTGATGCGAGTATTTTGTCTGTGAGTGCCCCCTTGAAAGGGAAACACCACCTTTGGCAGTGTACCCTAACGAGTCCAGCAGATCATATTCGGTTAAAGACCAGGGCACTAATTGACAGTGGTGCACACCTGGTGCTAATCCGACCAGATCTTGTTACTCGACTTCAACTCCAAGTACGACCGCTTGAACAACCAGAACGAATCGCAGTCGCCATTGGCGCTGCAGATGTTACAGACATGATCACACACTATGTTGAAATTACACCCACATCGCTAGATAACATTTTCCAATTGAAACCCGTCCACGCTGTAGTCGCACCAGGCTTGTGTATGCCCCTAATTCTTGAACTACCTTTCCTGATAGTGAATGAGATCGTCTGTGATTATGCAAATAGAACATGTCTAGTTACAAACATGGAAACCCCTTATGATTTGTTAAGAAAGAACGCGCTCCAAATAAAGGAGGAAAACATTCTTGCCAGTATAATTAAACGTATTGAAACACTATCACTAGATGAAATTTTCAATACCCAGGAAATGGAGCTACAACACAAATTTGCACGGGTCTTTGAACCTCCCCCACATGCAGACAAATTACCAAATAAGCCACTTGCACGAATTAAATTAAAAGACCCAAATGTTATGATAAAATCAAGAAATAACCCCTGTCCCCGAAAATGGAGAGAAGCCTGGCATACACTCTTGCAGCAACATCTAGAAGTGGGATGGATCTGGCCGTCTTCAGCCCCTGTTGGTAGCGCAGCATTTATTATCCCAAAAGCAGATCCGACAGTGCTGCCACGTTGGGTAAATGACTACCGACAACTTAACAGCAATACAATCGCTGACAGTTTCCCAATCCCCCGCATCAATGAGATATTAGCAGATATCGCAATGGGACATATATTTGCGACAATAGACATGACCAACAGTTTTTTTCAAACATGAATGCACCCTGACGATGTTGGTCTCACGGCAGTGAACATGCCATGGGGACTGTATGAATGGGTTGTTATGCCTATGGGCATCAAAAACGCTCCTGCAATACAACAACACCAAATAACAGATGCACTTCGGCCTCACATCAGGCGAATCTGTCACGTGTACATTGATGACATTGTGGTATGGTCTCACACGACAGAAGATCATACACAAAATGTATCGACAATCCTACAGGCACTTGCGGATCACAAATTGCATGTCAATCCAAAGAAAACAAAACTGTTCAGCACAGAAATCAGATTTCTGGGCCATCGAATCACCGCAAAGGGGATTAAAGCTGACAAAAGTAAAACAGATTGAGTGAGAAATTGGCCAATTCCATCGTGCGCCAAATATGTGCGTGCGTTCTTGGGATTAGTGTGTTACTTAGCGGCCTTTCTGCCAAAACTTGCTGAACACACGCAGATTCTCGATGAACTCACAACAAAAATCTGTGACAAGACCTTCCCAACCTGGACTGAATGGTACCAAATTGCGTTTGATGTGATTAAGATGCTAGTCTTATCGACTGATTGTCTCACCTCAATTGATCCGACATTAATGCCAACCCACAAAATTTTCGTGACAATGGATGCTAGCAATGTTGGTTCTGGAGCAATTCTCTCCTTTGGGCCGACATATGACACAGCACGACCTGTCGCATACGACTCCCACGCCTTCAAAGGTGCAGAACTAAACTACCCTGTCCATGAAAAGGAATTACTAGCAATTGTGCGTGCTCTTGGTAAATGGTGCACGGAACTACTTGGATACTCCTTTCAAGTATGGACCGATCACAAAACCCTTGAACATTTCAGCACACAAAAGGACCTCAGTCGATGACAAGCCTGTTGGATGGAATTCTTGTCACAATTCAATGCAACCATCCACTATCTTCCAGGCAAAAAGAACACAGTCGCCGATGCCCTGTCTCGCCTTCCCGACCCCAACCTTGTGACAGTAGCCTCCATATTCTCGAAAACAAATCAATGTAAAATCCGCTCAAGATTTGAACTTGAAGACGCGATCCTGAATGAGATCAAACAGGGATATGCCACCGACCCATTTATCGACAAACTGCGTAGCGCCTCTGCAGGCATGACAGACGTCACCTACCAAAACGATTACTGATTCATGAAGGACCGCCTGGTAATACCAAAGCATGGTAACGTGTGGGAAACACTTTTCTGTATTGCTCACGATAAATTAGGACACTTCAGAAACACAAAAAGCTACGAAGTGCTCCAAGGTTCGTTTTACTGGCCGAACAGGCGACAAGACCTTGAACAAGCCTACATTCCAGCATGTCCAGAGTGTCAGCGGAACAAGGTGGTGACAACAAAACCAATCGGGCCTCTGCACCCTCTTCCAATTCCCGACCATTGTTGTGACTCAGTAGCAATAGATTTCATTGGACCTTTACCAACGGACCATGGACACAACTGTATAGTTACATTTACTAATTGTCTGGGCTCAGATATACAAATTGTTCTGACTACCACGACACTATCAGCAGAAGGGCTTGCCCAACTCTTCTTCAAAGAATGGTATTGCGAAAATGAATTACCCCTTGATATTGTGTCAGATTGAGATAGGCTGTTCCTCTCTCGCTTCTGGCACGTGCTACACAAACTTACTGGCATAAAACTGAAAATGTCTTCGGCATATCATCCGCAAACAGATGGAGCGAGTGAACAAACAAACAAAACAGTAATTCAATGTATTCGCTTTGCAGTGGAATGCAACCAAAAGGGATGGGCAAGATGCCTGCCGAAAGTTCGTTTCGATATAATGAGCACGATAAACGCGTTGACAGGATATAGCCCATTCCAATTGTGTTTTGGCAAATCGCCACAATTACTACCACCACTTCTCCCCCCAAAAGACGAAGATGACAACGAACCAAATGCAAGAGCAATTATAGAAGACATGGAACGGATTGAATGCGACGCAAAAGAAAACTTGTACACATTGAAAATCACCCAAGCATTTCACGCAAACAAAGACCGGACATTAACCTTTCCTTTTAAAATAGGTGATAGAGTCATGCTGTCAACACTGCACAGGAGAAGGGAATTCAAAACGCAAGACGGCATTCGCGTAGCTAAGTTTATGCCTGCTTTTGATGGGCCCCTATAAAATCGTGTCCACTGATTCGACACATTCGACAGTCACGCTCGACTTGCCAAAAGAAAAGAAAATTTTCCCACTTTTTCACACTTCGGAGGTACTCCCCTTCAAAGAAAACGACGACATATTATTCCCCCAACGATCCCTTAACCCTCCCGAACCGGTATGGGTCGACGGACAGCAAGAGTTCTTCATTGAAAAGATTGTGGACGAAAGAAGCCAAAGGGGAACCAAACAGTATCTCGTCCGATGGCAAGGAGAAGGCCCAGAGGGCGACAAATGGCTCCCGGCATCGGAGTTGGAAGACTGCAAAGCACTAGACTTATGGCAAACACGGAACAAAACGCACCAAACGCAGACGAGCGGACTCATCATCAAAATACCCCCAAAACGAAGACCCGAAGATCTGCCTCAATAGGCTCAAGGTTCAAGGATCATTTTCCCACAATGCGCTCAAGATACTCGCGCTCGACTTCATACATAAAGTTTCTTATCGTTTCTCTTCTTAAAAATGGGGAGGAGTGTAAGCCCGCCACGCTTGCCACTATCACATGAGACAATTCACGATAACATGCTCGACTTACACACATTCCAACCTGCCTGTGCTAGACATATATAAGACGGTAGATTCAGTGCTTGTATCGGTAGTAAAAACTTCCCGCTTTTCCTACCCTCTTATACTTCCGAGATCTCACCTTTCCCCCTGCCCCTCTCTACCAATATACTTGGTTCACGTCTCGTGTTGGTTTAGTGTAGCTCGTGACAGCGAGCTTCCAAAAATGTCGGTGCAGTGACAGATGGGGGTTTTGCACAGATATGTGTCACGGATCACGGTACTTGCACGGGAAATATCCATTGCCCTTCCACTTTCCCATGCGAAGCAGGGGCCCAAACACTATTTGGTGGAGTATATGACGAGACTGTTAGCTCCACCACAGATCTCGGAGCTATTCCCCGAGCAAGCCAACATGCAATGCGTTGAGTCTATCTGCGCGCCACCGTTATTGATACTATTATCACACCCTTTGAAGATTGAAAATTGGTCAGGGAGGAAAGCTACATCAAATAGCGAAACACGTACAGCATTGTTGTGCAAACTCCAAACCTGCCAGACTGTAGTTCCGGGCGTTGCACGCATCAGTGCAACCTTCGACGCTGGTATTGTATTGACCGATGGGTGCTTGCTCGGTTAGAACTCTCGCGTCATTCGAGTCGCTATTTGCGAAACGCATACATTCCGTCACAGGTCCGCTTCCGGACAAAAAAAAACCAACAAAGCGTAAATGCTTACCCGAAGCATCCAATTAAATGCCACTTGTTTACCGTTTGAACAAAGGTAGGTTGAGGAGGGGGTATTTTTCGCCATTCCAATAAAGGTTAAGACGATTACTGCCGCCACAGGTCTCACTAATATCGCCGACGCATTTGGATGAGCAATCCTTGGGCGGAGCGCTCTTCGAACCGACAGTCGTGACATTTCCACAATCTAGAAACCAAAACGTGTGATGAAAGTAACCGGGGGGGGGGGCCACGGAATTGGAGGAGGCCCCTGTAGGCAACGTCGAGAGGTGCACTCACAACAATCTTCACCATTCTCGACTCCGGCGTAAATATTGTATCGACTATCGCAAAACCTGACGCAGTTCTCGACCGTCATGTTAAACTGGTCCCTGTTCCCTACAGATGTGAGCGTGGGCCGTGAAGGGTCGTCCCTAACGTAATTAAGCGTCAAACAGTGGGCTCTATCATGAGGCACAGTGGGAGAGGACCCACGTGTAGCATCCAAGTGAGGACCACCCTTGAGGGAGTACATCGCGTTGTTGAACGACAAGGTCACGAAAATGAAGTCCCCTTCGATGGGGCTGCGAGGGGGAAGAGGTGGCGGATATAAACTGTGAACAAAGTGATTAACATGTATGCACGGTTTGAGGGGTAACATATACTCACGGGCACAGTTTCCAGCAAAACCGTGACGGCCAGTTGAAAACCGGCAAGCAGAAGAGTGCGGAATGCATTGTGCGTATGAAAGGCAGGGACCTGCAAAAGCTTTGTGGGGTTCTTAAAGTCCGCTGAGCCCGGCAGAAATCACTGGCATCCGCGGCCAAGTCATCTCAATTGACTTTTCCATGACCCTCGGGTAAATTGGACCAGAGAGTAGAGAGTACGCTACGATAATTATGACAAACCGATCACCCGCTTTGAGGATAAGTGGCGTAAATTTCCAGTAGGTCCTCAGCTATCGTGGGGAAGACGACAGTTGCTAACTAAAACTTCGGTGCTGCGTCTTTTCAGGTTCGAGCTTCCAAGATACTCTGCCTGTTAGGCGAGACCTGGAACACCTCAAACCTGGTGTATCTACTGTCGGCAATCCGCATAAAACCGCTGAGGTCAGATCGGCTCATCATCCTTTGGCTCCCGAGGCTTTAGCAACTAGGGTCCCCCGCACGAGGCACTCGCCACAATGAACTTGCGTTACTTCCCTGGGGGGCTCCAGATTGGGGTATTCGACTGCGCTATCGTAAAAATCCGGGGGTCGTGTCCCATGCTGCGCGGCCCGCTCAAACAAATCCCAGTAGTTGTCGAGGAAGTCGGTCCCTCTACCACGATCATCCACGTCGTTGGCGTGGTCTCAAACAGAGGTCTCACCGACGGTAAAGTAGTGGGCGGTGCTGCTGCACTATTACTAAAGTGAGGGGAGAGCAGGGCTACGATCAAGCCTTCGAGCTGGGCGAGGGGGTAAGAGTCCCCAGTTAATAAGCGCCGCTCTCCGCGTTCCCACGCTTTCAGCCTCCAACTCCAAATCATACTAGTAACGTTTGCTCGGTGCACCACCTCGGTGGAGCCCTAATTATAGTCCATCTTCGACATAACTGGCACTGTACACGTTGTCTCTCACAGTGATTTATCAATATTTATCATTTAAGTCAATGGGCATGTACGGTAGGTATACCTTCACTAGCACGCCACCGCGTGTATGCCACGAGTAAGCTTGTCGTCTCCTATGCCACAATCTTGCACAGCCGACTGGACAGCGTGGTATCGTCGTGTTCCTGCGTGTTCTACATAAGTATACGCCATCAGTAGCTACCCCATTCATTCTTCCTTCATGCAATCTTCAAGGTAAGCGATCTAGCATCTTCGATGCTCTTCCGCTGGGGGTGACAGTCAATATGTTGCAGATCTCTCAATAGACACCCTCGTGTCCGATACCTTTCGCCACCCCAACACGTTACCACACCAAGCGAATACCTTAGAAGAGGTGCATCTTCCGCTAATACCTGTGCGCCACTCGCTGACGTGTTCCTTTTCCCGACAAGTGACGATTGGGAAGCTTTCCGACGAAGTGCTTCTGAACATATTTCGTTATTATCTGGATGCCTCTCCACGATTTTGGCCCAGGCTTGTCCATGTATGTCGCAAGTGGAGACATATTGTATTTGCGTCTCAGCGGGCTCTACATCTTCGACTGTTCTGTACGTACGGAACGCCTGTGTTGAAGACTCTCGATTGCTGGCCATCCCTGCCTATCGTCTTGGAGTACGGAGGGTCGCCAGCACTCGATCCCCCCGCTTCCGAGGACGAGGACAATATCCTGGCCGCTCTCAACAGGTCTGATCGTGTCAGCTCCATCCACCTCACCGTTACAGCGTCGCTCCTGGCAAAGTTATCCTCAATCAAGCCGTTTTCGAAACTAGAGGACCTTGTTCTTCTGTACGAAGATTACATGGAGCTTGGGCTTCCTAGCGCTTTTCGATGGGGCCCACGCCTCCGTAGACTTCACTCCACAGGGATCGGCTTTCCCGCACCCCTGCAGCAACTCTCGTATTCCGGGAACCTTGTCGATATTCAGCTTCACAACGTAGTCGGGGACGCGTACCTCTCACCAGAGGCACTTTCGAATGCCTTGTCCGGGATGACCCAACTTCGATCACTTTCGCTCCATCTCTATTCCTCCAATCCCGGCCAATATTATGGCAATGGCATGCCAGTGCCCCCGTTGTCCCTGGAACGTATTGTTCTCCCTGCACTAACCCACCTCAAATTTCGAGGGATCGGCGAGTTTTTCGACAGATTCATGACTAGAATCGACCCTCCTCTTCTCGGGGATATCGAAATCATGTTCAATGGACGCCCCTTCGTCGTTTCAAATCTTTGCGAATTCGTCGATCGGATAGAAATGCAGAAGTCACATAGTCGAGCGGAGGTTCTATTCTCTGATCATGCTATTTCCATCTCCTTTACCCAACCTGGGTCCCCTATGCGCCCGAAGTTGAGAATATCCCTCAGCCCGTCAAACTGGCAGTTCCCCATGATTGAAATCTGCAACCGTCTTGCCCCTTTCCTTTCCGATGTGGAAGACGTACGCATCCATGCCACCCGACTATCAAGTGGGCAGGACAACATGGACTGTGAAAAATGGGCTAAGCTTCTCCAACCATTCAGGGGCGCGAAATGGCTTCATATAGCTGGCAACCTCTCAATAGATATCGTTCTCTCTTTGCAACTATCTCGAAAGCGGCGCGTAACTTCGCTACCTTCCCTGAACAAGCTTTGCATACGGGAGCCCGAGCCGCATCACACGCGTTTACGGGAGGCCGTGGTGTCACTGATTGCGTCGAGCTCGCTTTCTGGCCATAGCATAGGGGTGGAATACGAACGACTGTGGATCAACGAACTTCGGGGGAAAGGTACAATGTTTTTTTCAATGACAGCTTTTATCACGCACTAATGTGTTTGGAGCAGGACCTTTTTCTCAGCAGGTGACGACTAAGATGCTCCCTAATGACGTCCTTCTGTATATATTCCGTCATTACTTGTATGCCTCTCCGCAATTTTGGCCTACGCTCATGCACGTATGCCGAAGATGGCGCCAGATTGTGCTGGGATCTCCTCTGGGTCTACATCTTCGACTCTACTGCACGTACGGGACGCCTATCTTGGAGTCTCTAGATTGTTGGCCTCCCTTGCCTCTCGTCTTGAACTACGGAGGTTCTCCCATGCTTGATCCTCCGGCTCCTGAGGACGAGGAGAATATTATGGCCGCACTCAAGCAGTCTGATCGTGTTAGCTCCATCAACTTCACCGTCACAAACTTGCTCCTGGAGAATCTTTCCACAATCTCTGAGCCATTTACTGTAAAAGTCTGAAGTCCCTTTAGTCACAGTAAGAGGTAAACGACTAAGGGACAACATATGCGTTCCAATACGCGTATATACTACGAATCACGTGAGTGTGTAGGGTTTATGGCGTGACGTCGTACTTCTACTCCGACACTCCTCCTCGACATAAACACGACATATAGTAATTAAATGCGTAGTCCGTGTTGTGATGTGATGAACCAAACGTGAATAGTGATGAATAAGGAACAAAATATAGCTAGGTGGCTGTCATTGTGGATGCGGGAACAAGAGAAGATGAACGAGAGAGGGTGAAGAATAAATAAAAACAAAGAATATACTCCTCCTCACTGCGAACGTGAATCTTCACAGACGGCTTGGATGCCAAGGAGGGGACGCAGTCGCTCGAAATCTGGTTTGCTCAGTGGTTTGGTGAAGATGTCCGCAGCGTTACTTTTGGTAGGGATGCGAGAGACCGCGATTTCTCCGGCTAATACTTGTTCGCGTGTGTAATGGTATTTCACCCGTACGTGTTTTGTGTGTGAATGCCAAACGTGGTCCTCCGTCAGGCGAGTTGCCGCGTCGTTGTCACAGAGAATGCGAGAAGGGGAAGATGGAAGGAACTGTAGCCCAGTGAGGAGTTGCTGCAGGAAGATCGCTTCATGAGTAGCTTCATGTAATGCCATGTACTCCGCGTAGCAGGTGGAGTCAGCCACAGTTGCTTGTTTTCGCGAAGTCCAGGACACCATGCCAGAGCCCAATGAGAAGCAGTAGCCGGTGATGGATCGACTAGTGTCCAAGCAATTTGCGTAGTCCGAGTCCGAGTATCCAGCAAGGGCAAGAGTGTGACGACCGCCGAGGTTGAGTGTGTAAAGGCGAGTTCCTTTTAAGTAGCGCAGTACGCGGATGGCGGCCGACCAGTGTTCGGGTTGGTAACAGCTCAAGAAGGTCGTGAGACGGCTGGCGGCGTAGGCAATGTCTGGACGGGTAGCGACAGCGAGATACATGAGGCTGCCAACAAGGGACCGATAAGGGGTGCGGTCCGCCCATTCAGAGACTTCAGGTGGGACTGGGAGGTTTTTGTCTGGACTACGCAGTTGGAGACCGGCAACCATAGGCGTATCGGCGGGATAAGCGTCGCTCAGTCCGTATTGTTCGACTAGGCGATCAATCTTGGCGGTTTGCGAGAGCGAAATAACGCGATTTTCGCGGTCACGAGTGATGGAGATCCCGAGGGCGTACTTCACCAGTCCGAGGTCGGAAATATCCCACTGCGCTTTGAGTTTGTCGCGGAACCAGAGGTTCTCACTGGGGTTAGACGACGCGGAAATTATATCATCAACGTGAAGGACGAATATGGTGGTGCCGGACTTGGTCTGGCGTCAGTATACACACCATTCGCACTCGAGGCGCTCGAAGCCCCATTGTGTGATGGTGTTGTGGAATGTTTGATTCCAAATACGACTTGCCTGTTTCATCCCGTAGATGCTCTTCATCAAACGCATCACCCAGTCTTCTTTTCCAGCAACCTCGAAGCCTTTGGGTTGCTCCATGAACATGGTTTCGCCTTCAGGTAAAATCCCATGGAGGAATGCGGTCTTGATATCGAATTGTTGAACGTCCCAATCGAGGGTAGCGGCGATATGTAGGAGTGAGCGAAATGATTCGAGGCGGACAGTAGGTGCTGTAGTCTTGTCGTAATCGATGCCCCATCGTTGGGCGAAACCTTTTGCGACGTAGCGGACTTTGTAACGCACGACCTTGCCTGAATCGTCACGCTTCTGTTTGCAAACCAGCTTCCCCTTGAGAGGGCGATGGCCGCGTGGAACTTGTGAGCGGGGGACTAAGACGAATACCTTCAAATCCTCAAGGCTCTTTAGTTCGTCGCGGCCACCTGCAATCCAGAATTCTCGTTCGGGCGAGGCAAGTGCTTGTGCCCATGTGGGTTCGTCGTCTGATTCGGTCGAGGGCTCGAGGGAGCCGTCACTGAGTGCATTGAGGACTTCATCAACAGTGAAGGGTGTATCTCGGAAGGGAAGATCAGTATGGATGAGATCGTGCGTGTCCCTCACTTCGGAATATTCAGAGAGGATGGCTAGCGCATGATCCGTAGCCGCCGAACCATGTGTTCTCTCCTCCTGGCGGTGTGCGCTGGACTGATGGATTTCTGAGATAGTGGCTGCTAGCTGGGGGCGGCGGCAGGACCTCGGGCAACCCACCTGGATCTGCACCACCTCCCTCTGGTTCCTCTGGCACGTCTGGGGGGACATCTGGCGCCACACCTTCCTCTGGGGCCACGCCTTCCTCGACTGGTTCCTCTGGAACCGCCCCAACACCCTCCGTGTAACGCCACCACAGGGGCGTTAAGTACGACGTGTACTTCGAGTCAACTGTCAGGGGTTCTGGTAGAGCGAGTCGGTTTAGGACTCAGTCCGGTGATGAATAAGAGTCGTTCTAGCTTTGAAAGCTTTATCGACCTTAGTCAGGGAAGGCGAGGCTCAGGCACAAAGGCGAGCAAGGGACTTAAGCGCAAAGGCAAGTCGAGGACGGATTCGTGAGCACTGATGTGGTATTTACACAAGAAGTCAGAACTACCGTACAAGCTAGGTAGTGTGCGACTTATATACATGTACACGGTGTTTGGTTATGCCAAACACATGGCGCAATCCTAGGATACGGTCCTAGTGAGCTTATCGTACTATGAGTCATATCGAAAGTACTAGTAGTTTCCGCGGAGTCACGCGGGACTCTGACGTTGTCAGCGGATTCTAGAAGTCGTGAAACCTACCGATGGTACGATCATGGGGTAGGCGCGAGATAAGGGCCGAGACCTGAATCAAAACGGATCCTAACCGTAAACGAGTCACAAGACGATCGATGGAATGGAAGTGACGGGAAGTAGT